>OX376700.1:33717859-33909463 GCA_947389925.1 Coelopa pilipes
GAGTTGTTTTCAAAAATTAAAAAAAAAAAAAAATAATTTGCAGTTGTTTTTTGAATGTCTTTTTTCTTTTCTCTTGCTTTTCACATTCACCAATGATGATGTGTGGCTTTTGTGTATTATGTTGTTGTTGTGTGTGTGTGTGTGGTTTGTGTATGTATGTGGGTATATCATAATGATTTTCTTCATTTTGTTGATGTTGTATTATAAAATTAGGCAACGGCTGTTGGTGTCACCTTAAACTCCGTATTGTTGTTCTAATACACCTTACTTGCTACTTCATCTTCTCCTCCATTCGCCGCACCATCACCAACAGATGTCGCTGATGAGACGACAAAAACGACGACGCCGATAACTACTACGACTACAAAGAGCCAAGGCTCCTTATAGGGGGGTGGCAGCTCCGACGACTTAGAAGCACTTCCTGTGCACAATTGATGGGCCGGACTCGTCGTATTCCTGTTTGGAGATCCACATCTGTTGGAAGGTGGACAAGGAGGCCAGGATGGAGCCACCGATCCAGACAGAGTATTTACGCTCTGGTGGGGCAATGATCTTGATCTTCATTGTGGATGGGGCCAAGGCGGTGATTTCCTTCTGCATACGATCGGCGATGCCTGGGTACATGGTGGTGCCACCGGACAGGACGGTGTTGGCGTACAAGTCCTTACGGATATCGACGTCACACTTCATGATCGAGTTGTAGGTGGTCTCATGGATGCCACAGGCTTCCATACCCAAGAACGATGGCTGGAAGAGAGCCTCTGGGCAACGGAAACGCTCATTGCCGATGGTGATCACTTGACCATCGGGCAACTCATAGGATTTCTCCAATGAGGAGCTGGAGGCAGCGGTGGCCATCTCCTGTTCGAAGTCCAAAGCAACATAGCAGAGTTTCTCCTTGATGTCACGGACGATTTCACGTTCGGCAGTGGTGGTGAACGAATAACCACGCTCAGTCAAGATCTTCATCAAGTAGTCGGTCAAGTCGCGACCGGCCAAATCCAAACGCAAGATGGCATGTGGCAGGGCATAACCTTCGTAGATTGGGACAGTGTGGGAGACACCATCGCCGGAATCCAACACGATACCAGTGGTACGACCGGAAGCGTACAGGGAGAGCACAGCCTGGATGGCCACATACATGGCGGGTGTGTTGAAGGTCTCGAACATGATCTGTGTCATCTTCTCACGGTTGGCCTTTGGATTCAATGGGGCTTCTGTCAAGAGGACGGGGTGCTCCTCTGGGGCCACACGCAATTCATTGTAGAAAGTGTGATGCCAGATCTTCTCCATATCGTCCCAGTTGGTCACAATACCGTGCTCAATGGGGTACTTCAGGGTGAGGATACCACGTTTGCTCTGTGCTTCATCACCGACGTACGAGTCCTTCTGGCCCATACCGACCATGACACCCTGATGGCGGGGACGGCCAACAATGGATGGGAAGACGGCGCGGGGAGCATCGTCTCCGGCGAAACCGGCCTTGCACATACCGGAGCCATTGTCAACAACCAAGGCAGCAACTTCTTCGTCGCACATTTTGTTTGCTGCAAAGAGAGAATGAGAAATTGTAACAGACGGAACGATCAAGAGAATGAGTGGAGACTTATACGTTTCCTACAGAAGAAATATTTCGCCTTTGAGTTGCCAATTTTAATTTGAATTTGCTTAGGATTTTCGAAAATTTTGAATTTTATTTGAATAAAAGACAATTTTGAAACAAAAATACACGTACAATTTCAAGTATCAAAATGAAAAATTTTATTTTTGAAACATAAAACGACGCACGAGCATATTCTTTAAACAATTCAAATTGTATAGGTTTCCAAAAACCTATTCGTAAAAGTGCACAAAAATAATTCGAGAATCTAGTCGATTTTGAAATTTAATCGAAAAACTTAAGCGTTAAATTTTCATTTATACATTTTCTCTACACCAATTTTCAGTTGCATTTTAACGAAAACTACCACTGTGCGAGAGTTGACGGCAGAGGCTGAGGCCGAGACCGCTCTCCAAGGCGGAGAAGTTCTCACAAAAGCCGACACGAACAGCGGCTTCGGCAAATAAGAAACGAGAGGGCAACGCCCTTGGCATTCATCGTTGAAAAACGAATAAGAAAAAAAAATTATCGGTGAAAAGCCGGCTACTTTTCAGAATATTGCAAATAATACCGAATTAATTGCGATCGAAATAGATTTATTTCAATTTAATTCTTCAACGAAGTCGAAATCAATGAAATCACTGCACAATAACCCCGGAAAATCCAACTTATTAACGAAAAACTACCAAAAATGTCTCACCTTGAGTTTTCTCTTAAAGACAAGAAAGGAAATCAAGTAATTTCAAGGGTTTTTCCTTTTGTTGAAAAAGAAAAACGTTATTTGCTGACTTGGCACAGACACTGCAAATTAAAGGAAACCAGCTAAACTTCTACTAAGTTCGCCAGATGAGACACGATACACCGTCCAACCACTTTGACAGTCGCACAACGAATGAGACGCCGTTTTACAAGAAATGGCAGTTAAAATTTTCTGAAGTTTCAAACGAGCGAGTAACGAGTGAGTCTCCGAATCGAGAAAGCAGATAAAAAAAAAAAAACAACAACTATGCGCAAGTAGGCGATAAGTTTTCCCCACTTCGGACGAACAGAAACCGAGTCACCGAACGAAGCCACGAACAGCTCAATTTCCCCTCAGCAGCAATGAGGGGAACAACCGAATCGAGTGAGGTAGAGAAATAACCGCGTATGTTAGAAAGAGAGAGATGGAGAGTATCGAGATAAGCCGAGTTTTGTGTGCGAATTGTCGAGAGAGCGTCATTTTCCCCTTCTATACATCCAACAGTGCATCTCGCTCTTGCGCATGCGTACTACGGAGACGACCAGTGCCGAGGCAATCGCTCGATTCCGATTTTGTGACCATATATGGTCATGTTTGGCGAACTTTAGTGAAAATCGACTCGTTGCGGTGGCTCTCTCTTTCCCCTCCACGACCGGTACCGAACGCTGTCGGAAACGTGAACGTATGCTGGTAGAAGGTTCCCCTTTCGGAGCCGGCAAGAGAGAATATGACCGGTTCTGTGTATGGGCGTGTGTGTGTGGTAGTATTCGTTGTAGAGAGCGCACCCAACCCAACGCCTTGTTTAGTAAAACCGGCATTTTTAATCAATTCAACTATGGACAAATAAAAATATGTAGAACTTTCGTATGGCGGACGGGTTTCGAAGGCAGGGGCGCTGGCTGAGAGCGTGTGCGGAAGCGTATCCGTAATTTTTTAATCGAATCCAATAAAAGTGTGCGGAGGGATATGAGTCAAGTTCAAATCGAATGCCAGAGACTTGGTCGTTTCTCGAGGGTTCCCGTACGGGGGTGGCGGTGACGACATCACTTGATTGTTGGCGATTTGAAAAAACCACAAACGACCGGTGAACATGCGTCAGAGATGCGGTGCTGATTTTTTGCCCATTGATCCTAACGGAAAGCCACCGACTGCCGACTGCCACCGACCGCCGACTTTCGTCCATGTCGAGTGCACGACTTAGAAGACGACTTTGTCGGTGTTGTTAACAGTGGCGAATGCGAACTGTCGATCGCCTAGAAGAAAGTTGTCTGTTTCGCTCGGCTTTCAATGGGAGAGAAAATGTTCCACATTCGGGTGGCGAAACGAGACGAAACGAAAGTGAATCCAACAACTCGACTGTCAATCGACATGGGAACCAGTGTCTCGGCGGACAACGTGGGAAGAGAGAGGGGGATTACGACGAGGTGTGGGTGGGGGAGGCGACGACACGCCCTTTTCACGCCCGGGAGGTCAACAACTGGGCGGGAATCGCGCACCAAAGTGAGGCTCAGAGGTGAGTCGCGTCTCCCTCTCTTCCCCGGACACGTCATAGGTGCAGACGCGCCCAACCCCGCCCACTCTCCGGACCGTTAATCAGCTGACAACGTAGAGTCTCCGGTCTGTGGTTCTGAGTTTTCTTCAAAACTTTTTCGCAGGGTTTTCACCCGAGCTCAGACACTTTCGCTCAGTAGACGTACGATTTCACACATTTCACACTTTGGTCAGTTCTCTCTCTCTCCGTCTCTTTCTCTCTCAAATTCACTAATTTCATACTCAATTTTTGTCACATTTAATCCATTGTCCAGGGTAATCCAAGCTTTGTACGAGTTCAGTTTTTCACAAATCTAAAATTTTTGTATGCACTTTTTTCTCAGTTATTCGAGCAATTTTTTGTATTTAACGATTTCTTCTGTGACGAACAGTAATGTTGTCTCTTTGGTGTGTTTTTCTTTCAGTTGGGGAGTAAAAAATACTTACATTTGGTAAATTTGTGTTTCTACTAAAATTAAATAAATATAAATGAAGTCTTTGACTGGTGTCGTTCGTTTGCAAACCACACAGCACAAGAACGCGAACTGTAATGATAGTAAAACTGGTCGCTGCAGCCGTTTATAAAGCCCGGCCCCTTATCAAAACGGTTCTCCAGCGATTTTCAGACGTTTTACCATATATGGGAATGGATGCACAATTGCCGGCCATGTTGCCAGATTTCTACAGAATTTCCTCCTCGTTCGCTCGCTCACTCGTTCGTTCGTACCAATCGTAGTCACATTCACATTGGCGTCCGCTCTCTTTTTGCTCTACGGTCTCTCTTTCTCGCCGCTGCAAAATTTACTCGAACAATTTTCCCCACGACGATAACTCGTTTATCGTCGGTTTTTGTTGCTGGTCCGAGAAATGCGAGTTATGTGTGCAAAAGAGAGCGACATATATGGGCGAACAAAGGTTTGCTCAATGCTGCACTGACTGGTGGCGTGTGTGTGTTCGTAGTGTGTATGCGTGCATACATGTTTCAATGAGTCAGTGTTGCTTTTTTCACAGTCCTGCTCTTAATTTTAGAATTTAAAGTACGACTCATGCTTTAATGGAATAGAACTTCAACTTCTTATCATCTTCGGATTTGAAGTTATCAGCGAAATTGTTAGTTACTGGCGTTTTCCAGTCATGGTTCTTCGATTTTGAGGAAGGAGATTACAAAACCCCAGAAAGTGTATTCGTTTTCGCAAGATAATAATTTGTTCGTGAATTCTTGATAAGGAAACCTAAAGTAATATGACAAATATGAACAAATATGAAGGTTAGAATTCAGTGTAAGACTATATAAATTCAACGGCCGGTATGGGGATAATTAAAACTATTGTCTACATGCCACGCCTTTGGTCTGAAGAGACGCGATATGCTACTTGTGGCGTTCGCAAAAATCCCCCCATCTAAATGCATCACTTTTTCTTCCTCGCGCTTGGAATCGCGGTCTCTCTCTGTAGTTTCTGAGCTCGACGCTGCTCGCTCTCAAATGGGCATGAAAACTAGTTTTACAGAAGCAGCTTCTGCGGAGAGAGCCGAGCCGAGCCGAGCCGAGCCAAGTCGATGTGTAGAGAGCGTGTGATATTGTGAGAGTGAGTGCGTTCGGCGGAGGGGAAACCGACGATTGTTGAACGTCAGCTTGGGTTAAGGAGAATTTTCGGTTACACATAAACCCGGCTCCTCCGTTTGATAGTTGAAATTTTTGTTTTTGGAATTTCTTCATTGGTTTGCTGTTGTTGTTGTTTTTGTAGTCTGCTGTGCTCTGTGGCAGTAGTGGTAGCAGTTGTTGTTTTGGTTTAATGTGACTCATGTCTGATTATGGAAGCCTGTTTTCAGAAAATGGTATTCGCTGTTCTCCATTTCGAGTGAGTAACGAGCGAGTACTGAACCGACTAACGACGACAACAACACACTGGCAAAACACCAACAACAAGAGAAACATAACCGGAGAAAGAAGTCGGCGGTGATGACGACTACGACGACGACGGAGACGACGTTTGAGAAGAAGAAGAAGCAGTTGCCGACCCAGCGGCCGGTTTACTTTGGTGTGGAATGCGATACCGTCAACAAATGGCGAACAGTTAAGAAGAGAAAGAAAAAGAGAAAAAACTAGTTGGTTTTGTTTAAAACAATTTCTTTCGAAGCAGTTGCTGTAGTTTATTTGTTCAGTATTTCGTTAAGGTAGCTTTTAAAAAAAACCCACTGCAACTTTTTGAAAAAGTAATTATTGCTAAAACACGAATTCGTACCAAAAACTCGATGAAATTTAAAACCATGTTTACCATGTTTACTCGTTAGTCCTGCTGTTTTACATATTTCCACTTAATCTCTGAGTAAAAAATCACCCCATGATGCGACATCGTTCTAAAATAACCTTTGTCTAAGTGGTTATTTCCATGTTCTTATCTAATCGCCTAGCAAGCCAACAAAAATCTCGACTTTTCTCGGGGTCTGTATTGAAAGTAGTAACGAATTATTTCTAAAATACTTCTTTAGAAATTTACCGTCGTTGGCTCGAATTCGGTTGAATAGAGAATTTCGCCTCTTGAAACATGATTGAAACATTAGAGAAAAAAAGTTGAAAGCCCAGCAGTTTTAGAAATCGCCAACGGATCGGCGAATTCGCATCTCCAATGCAGCGTTGCCAAGTTTTGCAATTTTTCCCCACAACCCCTCAACCCCTCCCGACAACACGAGAACACCTTATAGAAACCATGAAAAGCAAGGTTAAAACGTCGTCTCGGTCGTCGTTTACTTCCGACGACGTTTCGGCAGCGCTCAACGTGTAGGTTGCATGGGATTGAAAGAGATGCAAGAGATTACGAGGGAGGGGAAGCGGCAGACGGACGACGAACTGGCATCTGCACTTCACTCAAACACACACACAAACACTCACACAAGTTGCTCTTCGCTCGCTCGCTCGCGTGGGGAAAAATGCACGTGACATGTTTATGCAAATGCCATGACGCGAGAGGCAAAACTGACAGACCAACAGATGACGGACGGACGAGTCGAGAGACCACAAAGCAGACAGATCGAATTTAATGAAATTTGTGTGCTGTGCAAATATTTAATAGACTCCACGCGAGAGATTTATTCGCGAATTTTCAATTGTGATTTAGCTCCCCTGGCCTGGCGTGGATGTGGACGAGGTGAGTTTTTCAATTGTTCCTTGGTTTATTCGTTGATTCGTTGTCTGCGACGAGCCTTCCGAGAAGCGCCGCGACTTCCGTTGCCGACGTCCGACGTCCGACGACCGCCCAGACACGCCCAACACGCATCAGGTAGAAACGATTCTCCCCCTCCTCTACCTCTCGCTCCCTATCGTTTCGGGAGCCTTTGTTTGAGCGACGACGACGACGACGACGACGACGACGACGACGACCACTTCACCTTCAACTCGCCTGCCCAGAAGCAAACGCACCTTTGTGTGGTCAACAAAGAGCCTCGGCCCTCTGCCCTCTGCCCCACCTCGCCCGTCGCGCTCTCTGTCTCTCCGTCTGTCTTCCTGGCTTCCATGAACGCCTTATTTGGCCGCAGCCATTAAAGCGTGCGTGTGTGTTTGTGCATTTATGGGTTCTGGCCATGTGCGCCCAGGAGCCAAAAATATTGACTTAAAAGATTTCTGTTTTCGTTCACTTCCTTCCTCCTCGTTCACCTGTCGACGGTCGTGTGTGTTGTTGGCTGTGAGTAGTCACTCAGTGTCCGTGCGTGTGTGTGTGGGGGGGATTCTAAAAGCAGCAGTGTTGGTCACAGTGTTGGAAGTCGTTTCAATATGCCTGTTCTTGTTCTTATTGCTCTTATCGTGTTGTTGTTGGAGCCGAATGCTTACGAGTAGGACGACCGAAATTCACCACGAAGGACTCCGCCTAGAGGTGGGTTGTTGATCGTGATGCGTGGAGACTGTCGAGTCGAGAGCCAGAGAGGGAGAGAGAGTCGAACAGTGGGACAGACAGATCTGGACACCCAAACATCAGACAAATGGCAAAATTATCTTCAACGATCTTCGCGACGGCCACAGCATGCGATGCGAGCATTTGTTTATGTTGTTACACTCGGTTGTTGTTGTTAGTTTCGGCAGCTGCCGCGGCGACTTGACAAACGAGGCCCACTCTGACCCCAAGGTCAAGTTCAGCCTCAGGTTGGCTGCCTTCGAGCGTTTCGTGAGCTGGTGTTTTTTGTTGTTTTATTTTTCAACAAAAACCTCCTCCACCAACGAGAGGTGGCAACCATAAAAAATGGCTGATGGCCGCGTAAGGAGTTGCCAAGGTCATTGAATGCGAGATGTAAATGACGACGGCTACTGGAGGCAACTGGTCGTGGCTAACGACGAGTTTTACACGTGAAATGTTGCAAAAACCTCCAGACGACGGGGGAAGATAGACAGCAACAACAACAACAGCAATAGACACAACAACAACAGGAGAAAAAGTCTCCGTGGAGCGAGTGGAAAAAATTTCTCCGAACGTGCGTCGCGGCGTCGGCTGCGGCGATTGTGCGCAGGCGCGCGATTTCAATCGGCGATTGTTGTTTTAATTAAAGATCCACAACAACAACAACAACACCGTCGACTCAACAATTTTAGATTGCAGATGTGGCGTCGAGGCGAATCGAATCGAGTCGAGTCGCGGATCCCAGCGTTCGGATTGCAGCAGAAGCAGCAGACAAAGTTTCACTTTGGGCTCCAATTGAGGCGACAGGCAGCGAAAACCGCCGACAAACGAATCCGAAAGAAAAATAACCGAAATCAAAGCACACAAAAACACCCAACTTATGTAAAAAAAAACCCAGTAGAAATTGCAAAAATAATAATGGTAAAAAAGAAATGTACAAAAATCGAATACGATTTGCGCGTAAAACAAACAAACAAATGGTACGAAAAATCGTTGAAAAATAAGGTAAAAAACTCCGCTCGGCTACGTTTATACTTCACAGTTATTCACGGTTTTCGTTACACACGAGATGTGGCTAAAAAGCTGCTTAAAGCCGCCAGCAAAATGAAGATGAAATACGAAAAAAAATCGTTCTCAGGAATCGCAAAAAATATATGAAAAAAAAAAACATAAAGCAGTTGGCAACACTTTGCACCAGCGCCAGCTACAAGACAACAGCAACAACAACAGCAACTGTCGGCCACCTTGCATGTCGTCTCCGCCATATGTTGAGCGTTTCTACGCGTTGTTGTTGTTGTTGCTGCTGCCGTTCGGTTGCCTCGAGAAAAAACGCCGCTGGTCCGCCGACGACGCTCTTCGGGAGCCGCTCGTGTGGGCAGCTGAACGCGGCGCCCTCTCTTTTGCACCCACTACCGTTTTGATCTATCGCTCCTTCGCTCTTTCGCCAGTCTCAGCGCTCGGTCCAACCCACTCATCGCGACCTCGCGGTCGTTTCAATGCAATGCGAATTCATTGCGAAGCATGAACTGTTTAAAGAATATCAAAGCAAATAAAAACCACAACTGACAACTACATTTTAATGATATTGAAGAAATAGCAGTAATGTATTTTGGACAATCAAAAAGATCGAAATGGAAAACCTACAAAAAAAATTATCAACAAAAAATTGTAAAAATATTTATATTAAATAAAACTGAAAATTAAAAATAATGTAATTAATAAAAATTATTGTTATTAAATTATTTAAATTAAATATAAATAAACATTAGCTAACATGTAAAAATGATTATAATTTGTTGAAAATTATGAAAATAAATCAGCTTGAGTGGAGAAAAACCTCTGTAGGCGAAGCTCAGACAGGCAGCTGACCAAGATCAAGATCACTGAGAGAGAAAAACGAACCGATCAAGTGAGAGAGAGAGAGAGGGGGGGGGGGGGGAGAGGGAGGGAGAGGAGACCCGGGCAAATAGCGTTTCCTCAATTATCGACGCCGGAGCTCAGACGGAGAAAACGCTACGCCAGACAGCGGCTCTGACCTACAGACAGACCGATGGACGGACGGACGGACCGGCCAAAGACTGCAAATAGACCAACCGATCGACTGCAGACCGACAGACAGACAGCGAGACAGAGTCGTAGACGGATCCGTCCGTCCGTCCGTCCGGCCGGCGAGTGCTTGAATGAGTAGCGGTTTTAGTCTAATAACGCGAACGCTTTCCGGCGAATAAATCACAGAGCATGGCATGCAAAACCACACTCGGAGGCTGAACAAAAACAAACGTTTTTTTTCAAAAGTTTTTTACATTCCTCCCAAACACACTCAAACCAATTTTCCATCAAAAGATGTCGGTGGAACCCTCTGGGTCTGATGTTGAAATGGCTCCATTTGCTCTCGGTCGACCTCTCATGGCGACGACAATGGTTTCCACTCAGAAATGCAAATAAGTCGACTTGGCCGAAAAGGCAAAACTGCATGTCTGGCCGCCGGCCAGGCGAGGATCGTGGCTCGAATGGATCTCGGGCCGAGCACGTGGGCTGCGAACAAAATACAAGTGGAATTTCTTTCGCAAAAGGCAACCAAACCACAATGAGCAAATGAAACCCATAAGCAAATGAAAAAAGATTATGAAAAAATCAAATACAAAGAAGCAAAAAAACAAAATCAAATATTATGGAAGAATTATAAAAAATCAAATGAAATGAAGCAAGTACAAAAATCTGAAATAAAATCAAGCAAATAAAACAAGTCAAATACATGAAGCAATAAAAATCAACTAAAATGAAATGAAGCAAATAAAAAATTTAAAGCAACTGTCAAAAATCAAATGAAATGAAGCAAGTAAAACAAAGACCATTTTAAGCAAGATTTGTAGTAAATAAAGCGAAAAAGGTTTTCTAAAAGCTGAACCGCGTGGATTTCGAAACGAGACGACGGCAAGCGACGAATGAGAGTGTTTTCAAGATCATCGACGTCTCGGGCGGAGCGGGGAGGAAAGGGGGATCGAGAGGAGGGATCGGGTGGAGGGCTCGAGAGCGGGTCGTGAGAGGGACCGGGAAGGCGTGATGTAATCGAAGATCGTAGCGAGTGCGGCGCGAGCTCGAATCGTGTCAACGGTCAATTGTTCATTGGCACAGTTTCGGGGTCTCGATCTTCACTCGGCCATCCATTCGTCCGTCCGTCCGTCCGTCCGTCACTCCAACAACAACAACTCGCCTGTCCCCAGCTCCTCTCGAGCGAGAAATCGTCTTGAATTTCGGTCAAAATAGGCAAAAAGTCGTGTGTAAACAAAACCTAATGCACGGAGCCATAAAACAAAATAATGGAGAACAATTTAAAATGACTATAGAAATGAGAAAAATAGGTAACGACAAACAAAACTAATTTAAAACGAACTAAAAACCAACAAATAAATTAAAAAGGAAAATACAATAAAATAAAAATAAATATATAATAAATTAACGAGGAAAAATGAAATTATTGAATTATTGAAAAAAATAAAATGAATTAAAAATATAAAATAAAATAAAAAATAAACTAAAAAATAGAATAATTCAATTTAAATTAATATAAAACAAAAAATAAACTTTGAATGAAATAGAAATGTAATCGAGAAATTAATACAAAATAAAAACTCGTAGTGAATTAAGACAAATATGACCAAAAAAAAGCACTTGTTGTAAAAAGGTGAAAAAGTGCTCCGTAGGCAGCATTGGCGATTCCCCCCGTTCCCCCGTTGCGTTTCTTTTTTCTGCTACGTGCTTTTGTTGTTGTTTTCATCGCTTCAATGTAAATATTTTTATTCTCATGTTTGGATGCTTTGTTTTTTCTGTTTTGATCTTGTTTGCAGTTGGTGATTTCATTGTAGACGTTGTTGTTATTGTTTAATGCTGAGATTTTTTCGCATAGCTCGTTGTAGCTTTTTGTTGCTATTGTTGTTGTTGTTGTTGTTGTTGTTGCTGCTTTGTTAAGGTTAACCCCGCAGCATTGAGCTTACGGTATTTCGCGTGGCTGTGCGTCCCATTACCGCACACCTGAACAGGTAATGGCTGATGGCGTTTTAATCGCGGTCAAGTGGCCGCAGTGATGCTCTTTTAATTCGCAATCCGAGAATCTTGGACGAGCCAAGTTCGCGTGGCGGATCGCATTGTCTCTCTCCCGCACGGCGTGAACCCCAGTCAGTGCTGCCAACGACCCGACCCGACCCGAGCCCTTCGCAGAATCGCGGCGCGCCCGACGGCTGCCGAGCACTCCCACAACTACCACAGTCGATGACCCTCACCCGTCACCCGTCTCCCTCTCGCACCCAGCCTCGGCTCCTCTAGTTGTCCCTCTCCCCCACCCTGCGCTGTGGACCCACCCAGCACTGAGAAAACCCAATGCACCCCACAAAGAAAACAAAAGCCATCGCTCTGCTCTCATATGGCGCTGTCCCTCGGCCAGACAGACAGACAGACAGACAGACAGAAGGACGGCGCTCGTTGTCCACGAAAAATGTTGACGACGCCGACGACAGCGTTGTTGGCGATGATGACGACGATGACGACGATGACGCGACGGGCAGGGTGTGGCAACGTCGGTGATGACGAATGCGATGACCAAATAAGGCTTCGAAAACTCATTGTTGCCTTTATTTCTGCCCTGTTGTTGTTGTTGTTTTTCCTTTTTGTTTTCGTTCTCCTACTTTTTGTTTATGTTTTCATTAGGATTCGCTGTTCCGTGCCAGTGGCCGAGGCTGGCGCTCGTTTTTGTATTTTAAATCAAATTAAGGGTTTTTGCTTTTGTGCCACACTCTCAGTCTCAGTCGCGGCTGAGTGGAGGCGGCACCCTGTACCGACCCCGACCCCGACCCCAAACCCTTGGCCAACCCTTTCGCCGACCCCAGATTTTTTTCTCGCTCCCCCGAGGGCTTCGAATGGAGGTCGATATTTGTGGGTTGTTTTTGGAAAAGGCCAAAATTCGTACGAGGTCCAAAATTAGCGATTTTTTTCTCCTCTATAATCCCCACTAAATACTGCTTAATTATTTCAGTGGAATCGAATTCTACAGTTCCCAAGCCCTTTGTGTTATGCAGAAAACAAAGGCAATTAAAAAAACAACACAACAATAAAACTTTCCCTTGAAATCCACTCCATGCTTTTACTCTCGGTGACCTTTCGAAAAAAAAAGAAGAAAAAAAATAACAAATGGGAAATAAAATAAAATCGTATGGGACGATTTTCGATTTTCAATTCAAAGCGATTTCTCGCCGATCACTCTCATTTCTAACTAACAGTATACTAGTTGCAGACAAAAACAAAACAGTTAAAGCAGGCAGATCGCGTCTTGAAACGGCTTTATTTATGCCACAGTAGCAGAAATGAAAGAAATTCAAATAGAGGGAGAGAGGTGGAAACAAACTTTCCCTCGTTTTTGAGCAAAATTCAACAAGTTGATCTTGTGGCTGCTGCATATTTATTTTAAATATTGTTGAAATACGATTTTTCTTCTATATTATTGATAATTTTCAATGCGGTTTTTGCTGTTCTCTCTATCTCTCATTACATTGGAATAAAATTCTACGCATTCATTCGTTGCATTTATTTCGAAGCCGCCGATGTTACAGGCGTGGCGAGAAAAATCACACGGCTTGGGAAAATTCAAGGAAAACAATTATTTTCTTAAATATTTGTTTGCGATCTGGCAACCTCTGGCGTGTCGCCTCCGGCGTCGTCGGCGGCAGTGTGTGAAACCATTAGAGATGCAGGTCAACAGTCCATTGTGCTCGGAATTGATTCAGCGTATTCAAATGAGCGAGATCGTCGTGCTTCTTCTGCTTCCTCCTCCTCTTTATTTTTCGCTGCTTCCCATTCTTCACCTTCATTGTCTTCTTCTTCTTCTTCTTCTTTTCCTACTTGCCCGCTTCACGGAAACCTAAATAAGCCGTCGAGATTCCGCGGAGAAAGGAGAGAAAGAAAGAAAGAAAGAAAGAAAGAAAGCATGTCTGCCCGCTGTCGATCAGATCGTTGCCTTTCTTTCTGTCTTTCTCTCGGTCTGTCTGTCTATTGCTCGGTCGTTTGCCTCGCCTCGCTTTGCTTTGCATGTCTGTCGCCCGGTCCGTTTGTGGAGCACAAGACAATGGCTCACAATCAGGTGGATGCTTCGTTGGTTCGTTCGTTCGCTGGATGCACCAAATCGTGCCTCAAATCCAGGCTGCTTCGGCCACCACAACGACGCCGACCTGCTGGAAATATAATGCATTTCCGTTACAACTGTTCCAGCGCCAGGGTTGCAAGTGGGTTTTATTTTCTGTTTTTTATTACTCTCACCTTTGGCACCTGTTTTTTGTTCCGTCCTACGGGGCTCGACTGGGATTTTCTTCGACTTGGGGCGCGTAGGCTTTTTCTTCATATTTGTTGTAGTGGCATTGTTGTTGTTAGGTGTCATATTGTCGCTGTTCGCATTGGTTGTCGGAATCGTTGCTGGAATCGGTTGCCATTGCGGTTGTTGCCGTGTTGGAAATGCATAAAAGGTAGCGGAAACTGGTTCCATTGAGCCTCCCACATGTCCACAAATATGGCTGTTGTTGTATTTCTTATTTGACGATTATTAGATCGAAGAGAACACATGGAGAGCGAATCGTCTGGAATTCGAATAAATACCGGACTAGAGAAATCCATTGCATTAGACTCGATTTGTGGCTGTGGCGAATGTTCCAGAGGAAGGAATAAAACTCTCTAAACAGATGAACAGGTGCAAGAAAATAATCTCTATCCATCTCTTCTGGAGAGGAAAATTCACCCCGATTTGAACGCCAGATTCCTCATGAAATCGATTAGAGCTCCAGTTTTCTCCACTTGGAGAAATATTCGCGGTGTAGAATGAAACGAGTAATTGTGTGAAAAATTCGTAATTTGCATAAATGTTAAAAAGATTACAGCTTGTTGTCTGGTTCTTTCACAGTTCAAACGGGCGACCGTTTCCACGATTAGTCGAACTCTTTCCAAAGAGTCGGAGCGGGAGTGGAAGAGGGAGAGGGGGAGAGAAAGGTGAAGAACTCGTTCGACTGTCATGCTATTTTTTTCCTACTAACACCACTACAACTGCCGATACGTTTCATGAATGAGCGAGCGAGCCAACGAGCGAGCCAACGAGCGAGTGAATGAACGAGTGCATGGGAAAATATATGCAAATTAGGGCGTAAAATTGATTTACTCATTGTTCGTGTTTGTTATTTTATTTACAGTTTGTTGTTATTGTTAAAGTTATTGCTGTAGTCATTGTTGTTGTTGTTGTTGTTGTTGTTGTGTTATAATCGCATGTCGAAAAGGGTTCGCCCCGAAGCCTGGGAAAACGTCCACACACGATCGCCGAGGAAAATGTTCACCTTGGGAAACGAAGAGACGGAGACTGGAAAACTGGAAGACGAGGTCGGAGAAACGAAGCCGACGATTGGGAAACGAAGACGAGGGCGGGGAAACGGTGGAACCGGCGAAGTTGGTTGGGGTGGAAAAAATCAAAAAACTCCATCCGAAACATAGGAATTCAATAAAAGCACGTACGAAACATGTTCTTCAAGAATCCAAAAGAAGCCAACCTTCGACTCAGAAACGTTCGTTATCAAGAATTTCACTCTCATTCTCAAGAACATGACATCATTTTCCGATTTAAAAACTCGCGCCACGCATTCTTCTTCCATGTTGTTGTTGTGTTGTTGTTGTTTATGTTGTTCTCCCTGATCCCTAAAAAAATGTGATTTTTCAAATTTCTAACCGAAATTTGTATGGTGTGGATGCCATGTGTGTGGAAGTGTGAGTCCATGTGTGTGTGTGTGTGTGTTGGTGTTGGAGCTTTGAGCTTTTGAGCTGAAATTTTGTCCGCTTTTATGGCTGAAACTCGGAGATCGACATTGAAATTCTCACCGATTCTGGATTGTTGCGAATGTTTTCTACTCTTGTTTTTTATTTATTTGTTTATTGCTCTTTTGAGTACAATTTGTTCAATTCGAACTCCAACGGCCGAGTTCGAATTTCGCGATTTCGCCGTTTTTGGCGCCAACTCGGATACAATTGTCAAAGTCCGCCCGGGTGGCCAGATGTGGCGACGCGTGACGTGTGTTCTCGACTTGTTTGGTCGCATTTTGGCGCATTTTCGTCATTGGCCATTCGTCAGTCGACGCCGGGCGTTTATGGCCCGATCTCGTCCACGGCTCGCATCGGTTGGGGGGTCGGTTGGGGGGTCCCAATGTCGGGTTTAGTAGTTTTATAGACCTCATATGGCCGCAACCTGCACCGCCCGAAATGCGAAAAGGAAGAGCGGGAAAACTTGGGGAAATGAAAATCCTCTTGGTGAAAACCATATGAACGATAAACGATAAGTTTACGTAGCAAAAATTAGGAATTACCATAGGAAATATTATAGAGCGACAACTATCACTAAAATTCCAATTGCAAATACCAATCGAATTCTGGTAAATTTGAATTTCTGTCACTGCAAAAGATTTTCGGAAATTATAATTAAAATATGGTAAACTATAGTTTGAGTTTAGGTTTAAAATTGAAAAATGTTAACAGTTTTTTGTAAGTTTCCTGATTAAGATATTAGTCGAGGGAAGTCGAGAATTTAATTTTGTATGACTGAACATTTTCAATATTTAACATTTAAAGTCGCAGTCAGTTCTTAAGAGAAAATTTTATTAAAATTCCTGATAAAAATTTTAGTTAAATTCTGTATGAAAATGTTTCAAAAATCCCAATTAAAATCGTGGCAAATATCGATTCGGTTGACGTTGAAAAAAAATCCCACCAAACTTACTACGATTCGTGTAAATTTCGAAGCCCCTCGACGAGCGCTCGCTGCTAATAAATATTTGTCTTAATAATTAAACGTTTCCACTAACACGGTCTGTTTATCGAGGCTCTCGTCACCAAGGGCCACCCGGTCAAACCGATAAAATTAACAACTGGTTGAGGGATGTGGGGACGGAGAGAGGGGAGGGCGAGCGGGAGAAAGAAAAGCAAATAACACTTGGCGTTCGGTGACGTTTTGCTGCCGTTGACTGGCCGGGCTGGGGTCCACGAACCTGAGCCATCACCATGCGACCACGATATCGGTCTGGAGGAGGTCCACGAAAGTCAGGTCGAACCGGTATCGCGATGATGCTCACAAAGAGCTGGTCGACGGGACTGTTGAATCGTCGGATTGTCGGATTGTTGGATTGTTCGGTTGATCGCTCGATCGTCCGGTGGCAGCGGCGCCGCGTAACGGTCCGGGCGAGTTCAAAGCCCACAGGCAACAATTATGACGGTACCTGGTGGCAGCCGGGAGTTGGGTGAGCAGCATTTAAACCATTCACTATCTGGCCCCTTACCTTCGCCCGAGATTTTCCAAAACATCTCAACTTAAGTCGGACCTTTGTCTTCGTCACCGATTCATCGATTCACCGATTAATTCATGCGACCCGATTCTCTTCGCTCCAGCCCTCGATTCGGCGCGATCGCCACGGTGAAAGAAATGTTTTTCAAATATTTTTCCATCGCAACGCGCCGGATTCGGGGCGATGCCGCCGTTTGACGTCTATTTGTACAGAAACCACCTGAAGTGTTTTCGAAAATGTGACTTTTATGCTCTGTTTGTCGAGCCTTATCGTCGCGGCCTCCCAGGGGCGGGATCGAGGGCGGCTCGGGGGCTGTGGGGGCTGCGGGGTCCCAAAGACGCGATTGCCGTTTTGTCGCTCAAACGACGTCCGTTTTAATTCGCTCCGTGTGCCTTTCATGCAAATCGCACTGCGATGAATCATCGTTTTTTGAAAAATTCTTTTCCGCACGATCGTCGAACGAAATGAAAATAATAATCGACATCGTCATCACTTTTGCCTTGGTGTTGAATCGTCCCGCGATGACTCAGAGCTATTTCACTTCATTTACCGAGTCTTCATTTCATTCAATTGGTTGTTTTATTTATTAATGGCATTTCGAATATTTATTTATTTGATTGGGTTTAAAAATTCTAATTAAAACCACTTCAAACTAATAATGATGGATAATTTTGTTATATCAAGTGTCAAATCGTACCTTTTGGGCTCCACAACCCTTACAAACCACCTGACTTCGGACCCCTGAAACCCAAACCCAATGCTAGCTTCTGGCTGTAGGATGCTTAGGGATGCTTAGTAAACTAATTAGGCTATAAATTCCGAGAAACACCTCTGGACGTCTGCCAGACCAGACGTCTGTCCAATGGTCAGACGGAGCAGTCATTCGATGAATCACAGCCTCGCGACTGACAGACAGACACTCGGACAGACCAACAGCGCCGGGCCCGGATGGACTGATGTGTGGTCGGAGAGATGGGTATACAGACATACGGCTGGCAACATTGGCACGTTTGATTTAATTAACTGCATTCACTTGCAAACTGCAAACATTGCACTGAGCGAAAAACTCCGGTGGGTGGCAACACGAACTATTTGGGCAGGCGGATGAAGAGGGAGCGAGATGCAGAGAGAGTGGGGCAGCGTGGTCGAGATGGAGAGAGAGAGAGAGAGAGAGAGTGAGTGGTTGGGGGGGGGGGGGCGTGAGTGAGAGGGCGACAGAGGAGCAGACGGCGCAGAACATTCCATTTAATTAAGTGGAAAAATAAATAAAGTGAAAAACCCACATCGCGATCTCACGATTCTCTCCACGATTTTCCGCAGGCAGAGCTAACAAAATAGTTAGCACGCTTTCAGGTCACAAACAGACCGTGAAGATCCTCAGGCAGCTCCCAGAGACCCGCCCCCCGCACCCCGTCCCCACCATCGCCCTCCGTCAGATCTTGCATTGCAAATTGCTAAAAATAGTAATAATTTGAGAGTTTTAATTGCTTCAAGAGTTTTTTTTTCAGGATTTTCATGGGCCTGAGTTTGCAATGCGTGTGCAGTTGTTTTGTTTTTATTTTTTTGTTGGAATTCGGGGGAAAATGCGAAAAATGCAACAACAAATTGTTGCAATTAATCACGGCCATTTATTTTATTTTTTATTTTATTTTTATTTTTATTCTACTTTTTATCTCGTTTGTTGATTTATTTTTGGTATTGTTGTTATATTTTGGTGTTGTTGCTTTATTTAAGAGTTGTTGTTTTATTTGTTTTTGTTGTTTAATTTCCTTTTGTTTTTCTCAATTTTATTGTTTTATTCGTATTTTTTTGTTTCACCTTCATTTTGTTGTTTTATATACAATTCGGTTTCTTATTTCTATTATTTTTTCCTTTCTTCTTTTACGCCGTTCTTCGTGCTTGCAAAAATCTAATCTATTGAAAGTAATGCTTAGAGGTCCATTAAATTTGAGAAATTCGATGCGGTTTCAATTAAAGTGCAATTAGTGCTTTTTATTTCTTCAAATGGTTTCTTCATTTTGCTCGTTGTTGTTACTACTACTATGTGTTGTTGTTGTCGTTGTTGTCGTTGTTGTTGTGCTGTGTTCGCAGCTGATGTGAAACAGTGAACGATTTAGAATTTGTAATGAAAACTATTTTCACCACGTTTTCACACTCGCTGCCGACTCCGAGCGCGCGCCCGATGACGGCTCGCGATCCCTCCGGCGGCCCCTCGGCACGCGCCGGCTTTGTTTGCTCGTCAAATTAGACCTTCCCCCTCCCTCGCTCCATTCGTCCCTTCTCCCCTCCTCCCCAGGGCTCTTCCGGTGTTTTCCCTAGACCTCCACTCCCGTCGCTCCATCCGCCGTCCATCTGTCTCCGTCCGTCCCTGTGTCTCGGTCGACCCATTCGCTGGTGCGCCTGCCTCGGGCACCACCCAGTTCCGGACGAGGCGAGGCGAGGCGAATGACCTCGAAAAAGAAAGTAAAAACCCTGCACCATTTTCGGGGTTGCACACGAAATTTCGCAAACCTCTCTCCCACACTCCCTGCAGTTTTCCTCCCCTCTCGCCCTCTGTCTGACTCACTCGCTCGCTCGCTCTCTCTCCCTTTAAACCCTTGTGGTGGTGCCGATTGGATTCTGCTCCCTTCCCTTCGCTTGCC
Organism: Coelopa pilipes; assembly: GCA_947389925.1. Lineage (NCBI taxonomy): Eukaryota > Metazoa > Arthropoda > Insecta > Diptera > Coelopidae > Coelopa > Coelopa pilipes. The sequence continues at coordinate 33,737,611 of OX376700.1, forward strand.
CGCCCTTCATCATGGGAATGAGTCCCGTCGATCATCGGGATCGCCCTGGTCGACGCGAGGGTTCCAAGGGCACCGCCTCGTTCGATTCCCGATTCCCGATCGCCGATAGAGCGAAGTCGCGTTCGATCCGCAAGGGAGAGCCGCGGACGAGGGCCTGGGTTAACACGTGGCCGGGTGGGCAGGGGCAGGGGCAGGGGTCACCCCCGGGGCCGCCGTTCGGGGGTGGAACGCAGGGGTCGACTGACCATCGCCCTGGTATCGAATGCCAATCTTGACAGTTGCCGGTGCTGCTGGTCAGCTGGCAGAAACTGACGCTCGTTGTTGGAATTAATCAGCTGTGGGGAATAACGAGCTTGTGCGTCTGTGTGGTGGTCGTCTGTCTGTCCGTCTGTCTGTCGTGGAAATTGAAATGAGTTCCGAGTACGACTGCAGTGACTGCGAGGGTGTGATAAACTCGAAAGGAAGTTGTGAAGTTGGGCGGGTGCGGACGACGGGACGATGACTAATTGCGAAGTCTGGGCCAAGTCATATGTGGAGCAGTTGCGCCTAAGGGTTGCAAGCGACCCTATATATATATACATATTTTAATGGTGTATTGGAGAGTCCCGTTGAGATTTCTGTCAGCTCGCCTGGAAGGCGCGACACACCCTGAAAAGCGGGGGCGAGGCGACGAAGCCCTGAGTGAAGGAAGCTCAATGCAATTTGTATTCAGCTCGTGCCTTGTCTCCCGCCGGAGTTGCCACGTCGGGCAAAAACTCTTTATTTATCGTCCTCCGTGCCTGCAGGATACGCACAACCACACAAACGCATTTCTCGTCTCGTCCCTCTCTTCCCTTTGTCGCTCGCGTCGCTCGCGAGATATTTTTAGCAATTTTCATAATTTCGTATTTTGCTCTCTTCGCTGCGTTTCCGAAGTTTTATTTTCGAAACGATAATATTTTTTTAACGACATCCTTTTGCGATAGGCGCCTTTTCATGTTTATTTCGTTTTTGTTTTTGTTGTTGTTGTTGTTTTCTTTTACTTATTTACATGTATGCATGTTCTTCTCGCGGTTTGACGCCATATGTTGATATATTGACGATCGTCGTCGTCGTCGTCGTCGTCATTATATTTTTAGCTTCTTTCCGTTTTTGTTGTTGTTGCATCATGTAGATATCAAGAGTTTATTTTTATTGTTTTCTCATTCTCATATCTCGTTTGAATAATGATTTCAATGTGCTGAGAAATTCTCTTTCCCCTTTCGTTTTCGTTTAATCAGACTCTCGTTGGGTGTGGCAACGTCGGTTGCTCCGTCCCTCGGTCCGGCCATTCGTCCATCGTCCGTGTTTTATCAGCATCAATTTTGAGGTTCGTCTGGAGTCGTTGCATTTTCCTTTCCTCTCCTCTCCTCTCCTCTCCTCTCCTCTCCTCTCCTCTCCTCTCCTCTCCTCCCCCTCCAACGCCGCCTCCTCGGCGCCGCCTGCACCATTCGTTGTGGATTTTACGATGTGCGACAATTGCGGGCCCCCCCAGCGGGCGGGGTGACGGAGGTCAAAGGTCGGGCAGCTTATCAGTGGCTCAAGTAGACTCCATATTTTCTTCGATTCTGGTGATTTTCAAATTCTTTTTCCCATCGATTCCTTGATGCAGTCTTGGGCAATGAAAGTAATTCAAATTCGAACCAAACTCTGATCATGTACTTCTTACTGAAGTATTTACGACTTCCCTGCCAGGGCTTCCAACAAACGAAATCCTCATTATTTCCCAATGCACTGAAGTTTTTAAGTTCCAGCCATGAGTCACTTTATTTTCGTCGCTTCATCCCGAAATTCTCAAACTGAAAACCTCGCCCTTTCGATTTTTTTTTTCCAATTTATGTTCACGCATCGCAAGTTGTGCAAAAAACTACAAAAAAATGTCTTCCATGAATCACTGCGAACCCACCCGAAAAATGCAAACAGGACAAAGAATGTTCCTTGTGCTCCGAGGGGGGACGAGCGATGGTTGATCCTGAGTCACGGCCTTCCGCTCAAATTAGGAACTCAATATTCATAAATCTCCAACTCGCACTCTCACCACCAGCCTGTGTGTCATTCTTTCTCCCTTCCTCCCGCTTCGGTTCGGAATTGAATTTCCGATGTGTCAGTCAGGAAAAATTGAGTAAAATTTAAATGGAGTGTTTTGCACGAATAAGATTAGGATCCGTTGTGAAAAAGTAACAAAAAACATTGTAACGAAAATTGCATGTTTCCGAATGAAAAGAATTTTCTAAAAAAGGTTAATACTTCTGAAGTGAAATACTACGATCGTAGTGATTTCTTGAGCTCTCGTTCCCTCTATTCCCGATGGAAGAAGAATCTTTAGAGAAGTCGATGGATTTCGGTGGAATACACAAAAATAACAACCGGAATCGGAAACCGTCCGCCATGGGTGGACACAGGGATTTATTAATTAATTCGTTTCTTCCGCACGTGATTGACATGCCGAAGCAGAGGTCGTACGACACACGACGGGGCGCTCGGTGCAGCCCCCGAAGTCCATTCACCACGAAGTCCAAAGCGGTTTCCCGACGGAGGTGTTTAATATTCGATGCCTGTGCAGCGACAATCAAGATTGCCACAAATAGAAAAATATAATATATACAAAAATATATACAACAAAAAACATGTGCAATAAAATATATATATATAAAAAAAAAAAATGTAGAAAAGGAAAGGAAAAACAAGCAGGGAAAAAATATAAACCCTAAAAAAAGTATGAACCCAAAGGCAAGAACTGAAATAAAAAGAACTGTAAAAAACACAAATCGACGAATAGGAGAAAAGCCGAAAAATTCAAAGAACGAAGAGTAACGAATTTTATGACGAAGTGAATTAAAAATGTATTTGCTCGAGTCCGTAAATGGCGTTGCCATACGCCGATAACAGGCCGAGGGGCCGAGCGGCAGCCGAACGACCGGCAGCCGGCCGGCATGGCACGAGCTTTGCCCCGATGTGGCGGGACGAGTTGATGGTGTGGCGTGTGGCGTGTGGTGTGGTGAGGTGCGGTGGGGTGGGGTGAAGTGGCGTGGAGTGAGCTGTGGTGGGCAACGAGCGTTGCCGAAGTCCCGCCGGGGCCGGCCGCCGGTCGGTCGCTCGCTCGTGCAGGCTGAGCGCGAAGAGAGCGAGGAAGTTCAAGTTCAAATTTATTTTTTCTTCTCTCCTTCTCACGGCTCTTGCATTCTGCTTGCTTTTTCGATATAGATTTTATTTGTTTTTTTTTGCTGAATTTTCGACGTGCATCGGTTTCTTTGCAGCCAGAGCAGCACAAGAACGAGGAGAACTTCAACGACCCGGCATCAAGTATATTATATATATAAAATATTGTACATAGTATATGCCGTGTGTCGTATATGGGAGTGTTTATCTACTTCGTCACGAGGGTTCGGGTGTGGATTCGGCAAAAACACCGGTCGGTCGCTCGTTGTTGTTTCATTCGCACTAATTTAGCACTATATTTAGCACAAGTTCGGTGCAGGGTTTTAGCACAACTGCCGGTCTGCCTGTCTCTTTGTCTCTCTGTCCTTCTATCCATGTGCTGTGTCGTTTGTAAATATGTGTGGAATAAATGGCAGCTGCCGCTCCCTCAAATATGCAATATTTTTTGTCTCTCTCCGCGTCTCACTTCTGGAGCGATTGCGCTCGCTCTCCCAATGCGGCAACGCGCACATGCCGGCGTAGTTTGGCAACGCCGCCCAAAAGACCGGGCAGCGAACACATGCGCCTTGAGCCTCGCCTTGAGTCCGGACTCCGGAGCCCACCCGGAGACACGCGGCCGAAAGTTGTTGCCATATGATTTCGTTGTTGTTGCTGTTCGAAGTTCGAAAACCCGCATATCGATTTTTTTTCCACGAAATGTACCGGCTTTAGGGTGAGGCAGGACGACCGGGGGTGGACGGGATGAGGGCGGCTGCTGAGAGATGCAGTTCCAACCCTAGGTCACGCGCTCCGCCGGTGTCGCTACTTAGGGGTGGCTGAGGCGAGATTCGAGAGATTTCCGGGTTCGCAAGGGTCCGGCACAAAAAAAAAAATAAATAAAAATTGTAATTGTTGGAGGGGGAGGGGGTCGGAGGTCGAGGTGTGGATGTTTTAAAATTAATTTTCCCCGAAACTCGAGCCATGAATATTTATATCAAACTCAGACGAAGGTCTGACGGTTTTTAATGTTGAGTTATTAAGTTTTTTGTTTCATTTCTGTGGTCTTCTGCGCCCTTCGCGGATGGCATCGATCACGTCCGTCTAATCTCCGCGACACCCATAAAGATATGCGTATCGCAGGTGGTGCCATAACTCGAAAATAACATTTACGCAATATCACTTCCTAAGTGCCGTTCAACCAACAACAACGACTGCAATCAACCATAGACATATCTAGCAGCACTCGGAGAAAAACAAAAAACAAACTACAAAAACCACACTTCATCGGTTTTGCAGGAAAACAAAATGCGATATTCTTATCAGTTGGTACTCGAAATGCCGAGCATAGGCGAGTCGAGAGAGTGGCAGAGTGGGAGAGCGGAAGAGTGGGGAGGGGGAGTGGTAGTGAGAAGAGAGTGAGGGGAGGTGGTCCCGTTGGCATTGAACGAACAGGCTCTGGGTTGCCGGCGCGGCGGGGGAGGCGAGGGACGAGAGCCACAGTCATGGAGCGATAAAGCTCACCAGCATGAAAGTGATCGATAAGGAAGTATTGTATAATGTGCGGAAATATTTTGACGAAATTAAGAAAAAATCAAAAACCACCACGTCATGGTTTTATACCACAGGCTTTTCTACAAATGGTCTTAAGATTGGTGTAAACGGGAAAATGTTTTTTTTTTTTTCATTTTTATTTAAGAATTTTGCCATAATTGAGACCATTCTTGAGACTCTTGATTGTTTTCTTATATAACATGAATTTATTTTCGTAGCTGAAATTTAAATTTCTGGCTTTAACATATTCTCATTTATATTCACAAATTCCAGCCATCCACAAACAAAGTACTCGAATCAGTTAATAGAACATTCCTGGCCAGGTGAGGAAATGTGGTAATTGTTGATAAAGAGCTTGCCGGTTGAGGTTGGTGGAATATCGATTTAATTCATGCCATCACCTGAACGCACTGAGCCAGCAACAACAAGAACAACACGACAACAACAAAAACAACTTGAAGGTCATCACAGGTAATTAGTATTTACTGAGCTTACGTAATTGTAAGAATTCCTTGAAATCGAGGTTAATCCACTTGGAGCCAGGTGAAAAGCGGCCCAAATGCTAAGGCTAAGGCGACACCTTGGCCGGGTCCTCGCAGTCAAGTGTCGAGCGTTGCCACAGGGCCCACGGCATTGGCGCTTCGGAGCGGCGGCGACACGCGCAGTTGGCGCACGGATTGATGGATTGATGGATGGATGAACTGCCAACGACGAGTTATCGGGAAGTGCAAAATGCAAAATGAGTCGCCTTAAGCCGAGTGACGTCATGTCGCGTAAGCCGGGCGGCGGTTTTGCATATGACGGATGTGTGGAGAGAGAGAGAGAGAGAGAGAGAGAGAGAGTATCAAGGTGGTGAAGCAAGTACTGATGAGTCACGCGTCGAGGTTGAGCCCTTTTGGGACTTGGGGTTGGGTTTCGTTCGGTCGACGCGTCCATGATTCGGTGGTTTTCCCTTTTGGGGCGTGGTCGACGTCCCCCTTGCACAAGGTCACTGGCTATGCCCTCTCGCTCCCTCTCCCGCCCGATGCGGGCGGTGCAAGTACAAGTGACGAACCATCAATTAAAAATTAACTGCGAGACCGCTAAATACGGAGCGAAACTCCGATTAACAAAAGTCTTGTCGCCTCCTCCTTCTCCTTCTCTTTCTCCTCCGCTTGTTTTTGTCATAATCGCTGATGAACCTGTCGCCGACGATGATTGTCGTTGTCGTCAAAACTGATGATGTTGTTGCAATGTTGTAGTCAATGCTGTTGTTGTTGTCACTCCCGACGTTTTCGTCAATGCCGATGTTGTCGGTGATAATGCGTTGTTTCTGACGATGTTGGGACCAATTTTGGTTGTTGTCCCGCGGAATCTTCGCCAACGATCGCTCATACGATTACACTCACTCACACACACACACACACACACACACGGTATGTGCGTGTGCGCCTATGCTTTTGTGTGTGTGCAAACGCGCTCGTTACGATTTTTAATTAGCGGCTGCCTGGATCCGTTAACCGAGCTTGTTTGTGTTTCTGGCCCATCTTTGTACGTATGTGTATGTGTGTGTGCATGTACATGTCTATTACAGTTCAAACAGCAACAACAACTCAGCAGGGAAAAAACATTTTATATCCATTTTCATTTCCACAGCTCGAGTCTGTTTTGCGATCGACTTTCTGTCCGTCCGGCTCTCCGTCTCCGACTCTGTCCGTCCGCCCGTCTGTCTGTCTCTCTCCGTCTGGCTCCGACTAGGTATGCTGTAATTTTACACCAAATGAATCGATAGCAAAATCGCTGCCTTTTATGGCAATTGCTCCGAATCCACTCGGTTCGATTGGACCCATTCGGGGTGCGCCCCGGCGCTGCCTTTTGCTGATAACGTTGGCCCGGAATGTGGGGCCCCACCGCTCCACGTCCCCTGGCGAGGTCACCCGACTCTGCGCCCTCCACGCCCAACCGAACTCCGTACTCTCCACTGGTTCGATCGCAAAATGGACGCACATGTGGTGGGCCACTTCCGCAGCGAAGCCTTCGCTGCGTCCTACAGTGTCTTGGTCAATGGCGGCTTAGAGATGAGTCATCAACATGCCCATATATATGTCCAAGATATTTTTGCTATATTTTTCTCTGCTCGACGGCGTCCCGTGTGGGAGTCGAACTGGATCTGTGTCTACGCCTCTTCCAAGCTCGCACCTGCAACACTAAAGTGAACAACACCGAAATATTTGGTTCAGTCTGTTTGGTAATGTTAGACCTTCTCTCAATGAATCGTCCCACTCGCACAAATATATGAAAATTAACATCATGTTAACTCATATTCATATAGAGTAATAATTTTTTGTATATATTTTATTTAATAAACAAATTGAAACCAAAATATTACATTTCTTAAACATTTAGTATCTTCGCGAACAAGCTCCTCGGAAACTATTGTGAATGGCCGGATCAGCTGTTCGCTCTCTCCCTCTCATTGGCAACTGTCAATTGATTTTGAGGTTCACTCGGTATTTTTTGTGCATTTGGTTCAGTGAAAATGTCTTTTAGTAATTTATTAATGAAAAATGGCGTAAACAATTGTTTGCGCCAGGGGTGTCCACTGTTTGTGGCATCGCGTCACGGACACGTATTGCGTGGCAAGCCGCCTGGTGTGGCCAGGACCCTGGAGCAACGATTGCAAGGTATAGAGGAGGAAAGCATGCTGTGGAGTGATTGTGTTGTAATCACTTGATTTGTGAATTGCAGAAGAAAATCCCCAGGATCCCGAGTTGGCGGCTCGTGTTAACATTGGCTTCCCGAAACTGAAGACATCGCGATCACAGCAGACGAAGGAGCGTCTGCAGCATGTGAAGGCACAACGAGCCAACAGCGACCTGGAGAAGCAAGCGCGAAGCAACAACTGTAGGCATAACAGATATTTTTAAATATATTTTCATCGCTATGATCTGTCTGATACATTTATAGTGATTATTGATTTGGAGAAAGTGCAGGAGGAATATAGGAAAACCAATGGCCAGTACGATTTGAAAGTGATTGCGGATCATTATGGAATATTCAGTGATCTCTTCGGCAGTGCATATTTTGTGCCTCGAGTTCCTTTGGACATCAAGGTATGCTGCGATAATTGATTCAAAAGTTGTATTATTGTTATCAAATTGATATTTCTAGTATGAATTGTCGGACGATACTCTGTGCCCAGTGTACAATGGAAATATCATAAAACCATCAGAGGCTGCCAAGGCACCAGAAGTTACTTTCGATGGCCATGTGGATCCTATCACTGGAGAGGTCAGTGTTCTTACTAAATGAATAGCATAGTTATAACCAATCAATTAATTACCTTTTGACTAGAAGTCGAAAGAAGATTGCTTGTGGACACTGATTGCTACGAACCCTGATGGACACTTTCAATCAAGTGATTCAGAATATGTTCACTGGTTTGTGTAAGTAAACATCTGCTCAGCATTAATAAAAAATATCCTAACCGTACTGTATTAGAGGAAACATTCCAAATGGAGATATCGAAAAGGGAGAAGTTCTAGTTGAATACCTGCAACCGTTTCCACCGAAGGGCATCGGTTACCAGCGTTTTATTTTTGTCCTTTACAAACAGAATGCGAAGCTGGACTTCAGTTCATACAAAATAAATTCAAACGAAAGCACAAATTTGGAGAAACGTACATTCAGAACCTTAGACTTTTATAGAAAATATCAGGATGATCTTACGCCAGCTGGTCTATCCTTCTTTCAAACCAATTGGGACAAATCTATCACCGATTTCTATCACAACGTTTTGAGTATGTCACAGTGTTAAATTTTCAGTAAATTTTTACTAATTGCGCCTCAAAATCTACAGATCTGAAAGAACCTATTTTCGAGTACGATTTTCCCGTTCCCTATATGGCTGATCAGAAGTTTTTCCCGCTAAGGCAGCCATTCAATATATATATGGACAAGCACCGTGACATTAAACAGATAAACAAAGAGTACTTGGAACGTAAGTTGCAGAAGACGCATCCATTCGATGGTCCAGAGCCACCACTGAAATTCCCGAATGCACACCCCATTCGCAATGTGCCTTCGTGGCTAAAGACGGAGATTCGAAAGAATCGATTGCGCATTGGACGCATTAACGATTATTAACGATTCTCTTAGTCAAACCCTAAAAGTTTATTAGCGAATAAAAAGCAAGTTGTCTTAAATAAAAGTATGAGTATATTTAATTAAATAATATAAATAATTTCTCGTTAATATGAAAGTACTTTACCGCAATATAAATAAACAGATGTGTAGATTTTAACAATTGATTGACAATTAAGGCAAAAATTAAGATAAAAAATATAAATGAAAACAACAATAAACCTTCATATAGGTTTAGGCTTTAAATCTTATTGGTAACAAATATTTGGCACAGTTAAAAGTATAAATTCCACGTTACTTACGGATCCGGACTATTGGTTTTAGTAACAATCTTTGTGACTTACATCTAACTCTACAATAATGGGAATAAAACATTGCTCGCTGCCCAGAAACATCCAAGTGCAATATAGGTGATTTAGTAACAAACTCCTAAAAAACTTCAAAATTTCTATTACAATATTTCGTGATGAGTTGCTAGCCGCAGGAAGTGATTGTGAAAACAATGCCGTTGGAAGATTTGAAGTTCATTTTTGGATCTTAACAACGATATATTTCGTGAATGTGCTGTGACCGCAGTGGAACCTGGTTTGAAACATTATATCTAAGAAATTCTTACAGTCTACGACTAAAATTGTTCCAATATTGCAACCTCGAAAAAGTGTACTAGTTTTAATAAATTTGTTTGCAAATTCCAATTTAAGTGCTCATGTCTCGGCTTTGCCATAGGAACCGACAGGTGGTCGATACATTGTTGGCAGCGACAGAACCTGTGGCAGGTTGAAAGCGTACTTGCGTTTACCGATGTTCTTGTACACGTTATCCATGCGCGTCCCTTCGCTGTGATAATAAAATAAGCATTACATGTCGATGAATATTTCAGAAACCTAACACAAACCTTCTCATCGTGTTCAACACGTCCGGAAGCATCTTGGCTGGTAAATGGAATTCCTGTAACAGTACCCGGCACTGTTCCAGTGTTACCGCCATGCCGGTGCGATCCTTGGCACTCTTGCATGAGGTGAAGCGCAGGCCGAACATGAAACGACAAGCGTCCTCTGACAATTGTAATATTTTGACATTTTTGGAGACATTCGCCCGAAGCTGCTCCTCCATGATTCCCAGTATTTTCGAGACGGCTTCTGAAGCCGGTAGGTGTGGCTCGTGTTTACTTGGCGTATCGGGCGCCACGAGATTCAATTTACGGAAGTGACTGTAGTACTGTTTCAACCGCATAAAGTTGTCCCAGTTGGAGCGATGCTGATCGCGTGTTTGACCAAGTGTCTCGGCGAGCGTTGCCTTTTCATTAATGCCAATATTGAAGAAGACAGGCGTGACTCGGAACGTTGCCATCTCCTTGGTCGGCAGAATGCTGAAGACATGCTCCGGAACGGGTAGCATAACAGTCAGAGATTGACGTGAGCCGGTTACGCGTGGAGTTGGCACAGCAAGGGAATCTCTGCAAGATGGACGGAAAGGTTAAATTGACGACTACCACGGATAACGACAGCCACAAACCTTTGTAAATTGCTTCGGACCAGAGTGAAATTCACAGCCAACAGGTCTTCTATGGCGATGCACATGTCGCCCCACATGTCCGTCTCTCCGCCGTACAGTGACAGCAATCCTTCGAAGTACGCCAGAGGACCCACTTCGCAGAGGACTTTAATGAAGTTCTCGGATATTTCACCGCCCCAGAGCTTGGCCATCAAGCCGCTGATCAGAGCCGTTAGCTGATAAGGTAGAGAAGGAAGCGATTGGATATTACTACCCAGATATGTGTACGAAGTCACTTACAGCTTGTGAGAAACAGACATCACGACGATACATTATGTCCAGATTAATACTGTTGCGTTTCATGTCCTGCTGCAGGCGCTGCACGGAATGCATCAGTCGTGCGGTCTTCAACAGGCCATCCATGGCGTGCCGAAGTTTGCGCATCGACGGCCTCAGCTCGGAAGCCCAGTCTGTAGTCAACGACAGGTCTAAACCTAGAAACAGAAAGTGTATTAAAATGGTGAAAACAATTGAAAACGAAAATGTTCCTCACCATCGGTGAACTTGTTTCCCTTCTTGGGAAGCACCGAGAACTGTTGGTCAATCTCTTTAATGCCATTATTTTGAGTTTCAAGCTGATTAGTCAAATCCAGGTTAAATTCTCGTCCGTTTGTACTCGTCAACACATTCTGCTCCTGGCCCACGGATGGATTTCCTAGTGCTGCGCCATTCATTTCGGAAGGCAAGTCGGTGGCACACATCACCGACTGACTGACGACCACATCCGGGGCTGGGGCATTCGTGAAACCTGCGCGCTTGACGGTGGTCTTCGGATGTCGCAGACGTATCGCCGGGCTTCCACAGCGCCCGCATAAAAATTTAATTTTGCTCACCAGACACATGACGCTGGCCTCGATGTTCAGCTGTGTTAAGTCCAGCGGTTCAGGCTCCTCCGTGGGCCGATAATAATTGGCCGAAGGTGACGTGCTCATCATCTTTGTGTCGAGAAAACCGACGTTGTGCCGTAGAGCGATGGAGCAGTTGGAGGGCATGAAGCCATCGTCATCTGCATACTCCGAATCGACACAAGATTGCAACTCATGAGGAGTCTTGGTGTTTTCGACTATTGGCAGTGGTGGCGATGACGAGGATTGCGCTTCGTCCAGATCAATAAGCGTAATGGAAGCTCCAACTGTTGTCGTTGATGTCGTGTCATCGAAATGCGAATCCTTGAAATCGATTCCACTGTTAATGAAAGCCGGCAGCGATTGAAATGCATTCGAATCGGAGTCGTCCTGCCCGTTGACGCTCGATGTGCCCGCAGCCGATGCCTTCAGTTGTTCGTTGTAGCTTTGCACCGTCGACTGCAGGGAATATATGGCATTGATATCGGATACCGATGGCGATGGTCGTAGGCGCAAACTATGCGATCGCCCAAAAGGTCGTCCGCACCCCGTGGGCGTCTTTGTGCGTGGCCAGAGATCTGGCGGTGCCGCCACTGGGGTGGCGAAATCTTCCAGTTCTGGAGACTTTAGATCCAAGGCGCTGAGTTGTTGTGTAATTTTACGGAACGGTGACATTGGCTGAAAGCATATTGCGGAGTATAAATAAAAAATTCAGAGAGGTTATTGAGATCTTCGAATTCACCATTATTGTGTTATCGGGTTCCTCAATAATGCGGTGCTGTTCGACAAAGCTGAAGGCCTCCTCGACCAAACTCGGCTCCCAGATGTTCAGCAAGGTCTTGGTCTTCGACACCATCTCATTGCACAGCGGCATCATGCCCTTGGGATTCTTGGTCTTGGCGAGGTAGAGCAGTTGGGACATTATGTTGACGATCTCCTTGCGCAGCTGCTTCACAGCCTGCACCACGTCGTTGGCCGCCTGGACCTTGCACGCGTTGCCGGCTTCCAGCTTCGAGGGAGATTCCTTTGGTTCTTGCAGTAGTCTAAGGGTGGATATCATTTGTGCGATATTCTTAGAGTGGATGGATGCAATACCCACTTGATTAGTCCACCGGTACGTCCTTTGCCCGCGTGCCTCGTGAAAGCGCCCACGGTGATGATGTCCAGAAGACCCTTCTTGCTGAGGGTGTCGTTTTGAGCCCACATGCGCTGCAAGTGCAGGTTGACTGGTATGAATTCCAGCGACTCATCCGTCTTTACGGAGGACCGCTTGAAGAAGGGCACTGAAGCAACAAGAAATTAGTAGTATGAGAAAAGTAGAAAGTAGATGGTGGACAAATTACCATCTTCCTTGGTAATTTGTTGCAAATTCTGCTTCGCTTGCGAATAGTCCTTCAGCAACTTCAGATGTTTGTCCAGCAGTTCCATTTGACGCCGGCGCCAATCACCGCCCAATTCGCCCATTCCAGAGATCTCCTGCAGCAGCTCCTTCTCGCGGAGAATCCAAATGGAACTAAGAAAAGGCAATTGGGTCACATTTAATACGCAGTAACTAATCAAATGGAACTAACAGGAGTTGTTGTGGAATGGAAAAGCACAATTTGCTCTCCAGCATCGTCTCGTGGACGCTGATGTCACCTCCCGTGCTCGAGTGTAAACGATATGTTTGAATCTGCGAAAGCCAATGAAATTAAGTGTTTTACATCGACTGAGGGAATGATGTGCAACGAACCTTTGGATTGGCGAAAACACTCTGCAGTTTGGCCTGGAATGGAACGAACAGTTTCACACCCAGCTTGGGTGGCAGCGACTGGGAGCGGCGATGACCTAATCAGACAATATTTATTAATATATTTTTGTTTCTTCGTGATTAACATCGATTATACCTTTCGTCGGCTGTTCGAAAACCTGAGTTGTTGAACGCGGCGGCACCTGTCGGTCGACGTCCGGGGCCCACGAGGCAATGGTTATGAAACCACATTCGCCTTGCAGGGAGCGAAGAGGAATGCGAAACCGTGTGGCGTCCTGAAGATGTAATTGAAGTTAGAAACCATTAAAGTAATAAAACAAAATATGTTTAAACTCTCACTTGTATCACACCAAGGGCCACCTCGGCATAGCCCATTGGCACCGAGGTCAGTGAAACCTTTTCGCGCACATCGTAAACCGTGAAGCGCAGCAAAGTGTTCGCCGTGAAGCCGTCGCTCTGGCGGAAGCAAACGGTGCACAGAAACTGTGGATTCGTGGAGTGTTCGACGATCTCGGTGCGGGCGAAGTCTCGCCACAGCATGTCGTTGTTCGACGACAGCACGGCGACGACGACCCGCGGATTGGGGATGCGCCCGTTGTCGTCCGTGGGCAGATTATCACAAGACAAGGCGGACTCGCAAATCGGAATCTCCGTCAGATCTGTGGGCAATAGGAAACGATAAGAAGAATTAAAATGTTGTCACAGGAAGAGAATATTAACAACAACATAAAAATGTTAAATAAAGAACTCATTACCTGGTTATTGTTTAGAACAATGCTAATAAAAAGCAGTTTTAGTTTTTCAGGCATAATTTTATTTTTTTTTGTTGTTTTGTTATCTAAACAATATTTTTACAAAATGTACAAAATCTCATGCGAGTCGAGAACTAATGACTATCTTCAATACAAGGATCAAAATGAACCCCAAACCGATTGGTAGATACGATAACGATAAAGGGCACAATTTGCTGCTCGAAAACGAAATGATCTTAGATAATGTCATGGATATTGCGGAATGATCGATTTGTGAAGAATTCGAAAGCAAAACATTTCGGCAGCAAATTGTCGCTCGCTTTAACTTATTAATTACAACTTAAAATGAAGGAGAAAAACAACAGTCTATATAAATTCGTTATAACGCAAAATTAGTAGTTCAAATCATATCCAAACCAATAGTAAAAGAAAGGAGCGTTAAAATTGTATAAGATCACCTTCTTCCACCTTATGGGAGGACTTCTCCTGCAGACCGTGCGCCATCGCATTCAAGTGCGAGGCCTCATTCGCTGTCGCACAGACAGGCGTCCCGCGCTCGATGCTGTTGCCCATCTTGAGTGCGATCTGTTCGCTGAGGTAAACAATCTGACGATTCAGATACGAGTAGGAAGCCAACTGGATGCTCTTCACCCACTCCAGGCGCTCATTGGACGTGCGGGTGGAGATGCGTTGCGAAAAACTACCTTCGAATTCTGCAATGGATGGGAGAATGCGTGTGAGAAAACAGAGACCAGGTGGGTATGAGAGCCCGATGTACCTAGAATGAAGGCGAAACCGTCGAACTCGCGCTCCTCGTTCCGTATCAGCGGCCGACAGTTCTCTAGGACGATCACTCCAATTGGGGCCGAGCGGGGATCTTGATCCTTTAGGTAGAATAGAAGATTCCCTCGGAGCTTGCACCAGCGTGGATAGTTAACTGGAACAGAGAGCGGAATTCAAGAAGTAAGATTACATTCAGGTCGTTGTCTAAATCTTAGAGCGATTGTGAAAGTGTGAGTCAGAGAGAGAAAGGAAATTTGAGCTAAAGATGGTGATAATTTTACGTGATCAACGATTTACGAATTACGATGTACTTCAATTAGTTCCAATTGTTATTGAAAGCTACGTCGAGTACGTTTATTAATTTATTATGATTAATAGTAGAAGGTGTTCAATTAATAAGCGTGGAGAGTGTTTGACAAAATGTTTTAGTGAGTTTATCTAAGCATTGTTATTTCGGTATTACGCTTACTTGTTACGATTGTACATAGAATAAATTATGTTGTTACCTATTTTCAAGAACTTGTATCCTTTAATTATGTTTATGAAAATGACTTTTTATTTAGTTTAGTGAGAGTGTAATGCGTTATCGCCTGTTAAATATGAAATAAAATCGTTTATTAAAATGTGGACAGAGTGAGGACTTTAACGTAGATATGATGAAGTCGAGGTTTCCCTCTATGATTTCGACCCATGGCAGAATCATTGTTAACCCAATTTCCTTCGGGGCCTTTGAACGAGGATCTGCATTCAGCAGAATAGTTTGCATTCTTTGCAATTGACGTCACGGCAGTTTCGTGTCGCATTAAGTGGAGAACATGAGATGCCATATATGCATAATCAACGACAACATTGAGAACAACAACACGAGATAATAACCGTCACGGCGGTAGAAACAAAAACAAGACAATAAAACTGTGCACTGCCAGCCCCAGTGTCTATCACTATCAGTACAGCTTCCACGGGAGCCAGCGAGCTCATAAACGGTTAATGATTGAATGATTATCATCATCCTCAGGGAACAGCCCAATATATATGTATGTTTGTATATGACCCTGGAGCCTTTGGGGGCTTATCTTACCATCGGCACGTCGAAAGAAACCTTCCTGGCGCTCGGTGATGATGAGAAGTCCTTGTCTGTCGTACTTGGTTGTTGGGTTCGTGGCCAATGTCGCTAATTCGGCCTTATTGAAGCGCATATTTCTTTCGTTTTGTTTCTCTTTCCGCCTCCACACTCGATGGCCACAGCCAGCCGTCAAATCAGCAGCAACTGCAAAATTCCAAAGAAAACAAATTGTTGGAGCATAAATAGACAGCATGCATAACACCATGGTAAAGAAATGGAAATTTGAATTTTAATTTAATTGTAATTGATTTCAAGCGAACGGCGGAAAAGCACTTCAAGCCGGTTTCAAGCAATACTTTCTCACATGTCCACTCGACTCGACAGCGTGTCTGACCGTTTGTCAGGCCGTCTGTCCGTCAGCATGTCCCACATGCAACTTTGGTGCTGTAGTAGTTGTACTTTGGACGTGGGTTGCAGTTTCATCTCTTCAGGCAATTTATTTGCAATACTATTCAATCGTATGCCTGCCTGTTCGTTCCGTTGCTGTTCACTTGGCATGAAACCACTTCTGCATTAGCATTTTGTTGTTTTACAATTGTTTCACATCTCAGCGAATTTTAAATGAGCGTGTTGTGCAACACACACAATACAATTGAGGCAATTGAAGGAATGCGACATGGAATTTTGAGTTTTGATTCCGCTGCGGTTTCCTTTCGCATTCGATTGCACACCGAGCAGCATGATAAACAATCCTTTGGAGTATTAGAATAAATATTTAAAGCAAGACATCGGTCACCGTTTTAAAATAATCAACTCGATAACACATATGTTTACGAAATATTTTGTGGCCAAGGTTTAGCCGCAGCGGAACTAAATTGCCACAAGAAATGACCAGAGGAAGACGAAGACCAGTGGAAGACGTAAAGCGATTCCACTCCCAGAAACTCTCACACACACATAACGCGAATCCATAATCGAAGTCTCAACACCTTTCCCCCTTCCAGACAAGACCCTTACAAGCCAGAGTTCAACCGTGGGAAGGGAGGAAGAAAATAACAGCAAAGCAGCAAAGCGAGGGAATGATAAATACTCGCCGAGTAAGTAAATGTAATTGTCGTTTTGTTATTGTCTCCTCGCCATGTGGCAAAGAGACGATGGCGAGACGGGCAGACCGACGCTAGCCTGCGGCTGTTGCAGAGTTCGCTGCCAACGATGGGACAGACAGGGCAAGGTAGCGGGAGCCTCGCTGGCTTGGTTTGGCGTGGCCTGGCATGGGTGCGCCGGGTGCGACTGTGAACGAAGTGCTTGCCACGCTGCTCGGCAAATGATGTTCCAGCTGCTGAGTAAGTGGGTGGTTGGTTGAATATGTGTGTGTTTGTTTATTCGCCAGTTCGGCAGGGTGGGCTGAAGGCCGTTCAGAGATTACATGGTTGCTGCTGCATCGAATCAAATTAGGGAAATTGCTTTTAAATGCAGGGATGGATGGATTTGATGGAAAACGTAAATCTAATTCTAGGTGGAAAACGATGAACGAGGAATGTATTGCAAAACGATTATTTCAGGTTGACGACTAACCTTAGGTTCCTGTAAATTTACCACATCTTCTCGGAGACGATTCCGCAACAACAGCCAGCAGCCAGGGCAGCAATAACACTTGTGTCTACTGCGTGTTCCAGATATCTACGGCAGCGGCGTCTTATCGTCAGCCACGGAGCGTTGGCTTCATTCGCCTTTAGTCACTTGTTCTTGTTCTTTATGTATTATTATTTTTCGGTTGTTTGTTTAACGCCACGAAACACAGACGGACGTGCCTGGAATTCTTTTTCCGTTCTTTCCGAATATTCTCTTCTTATTCTTCACAATTGCACCGTTCAATTTCACACAAATTTATTTTCCGTTCTTTTGCAAGGCGAGGAAAAATTTTAAAAATGCATGTAAATGATTTTGTGTACATAAAAAAGTCTTGCGCTGCTCGCGGATGGGATTTGGGTCGTTGTGGTCCCAGGCTGGACGTACACCCAGTTCCACCTTGATGCTTTCTGCTGTCTTCCGTCGACTCGCTATCTCCGCAAACCGACCAGAAGCGAAAATTTCCAACTACTGAAGGGGGAAAATTTCTTATACGATCTCTGTGATTTATTTTGGCAGTTGCTTTTGTGCTTGCTTCGTCGCTGTCAGAGGGGAAGTCAGCTGAGAGCTGTCAACTTAACGGCCGACGTCCGGAACAGCTGTGTGTATCGGTTGCATTGCCGATGGTGTTATCTATAACAAAATCGGACAGAGCCTGAAAGTATGTGGTGGTTTTTCGCAGTGGCGATTACAATTTTTGAATTGTAAAGAAAATTCGAAGGGAAGAATTTGTGGAGCATTTTTGTGGAGAGGATTGAAGCAACTTCGTCAACACTCTCCCACGCTGAGACTCTCACCTTGGTTGAGTCTCGTTTATGTTCTTTATCTCCGCTTCGATCGTTCTCATTTCAAGAACATTTCCGAACGTCATGAAGAGACGGTCGCTAACAAGAGCGACCGAGAAGGAGAGATTCGTGCAAACGCGATCACAGGTAGAGTGGGCCGAATGTTGCCATCGCCTCGACTCCCTGTACGTGTGCAGCACCACGGTCGGTTGGCTGGATGGTCGGATCGAGGGACGGACAGAACGTTGCCGACGACGACGACGACGACGAGGTCTCGGCTCGGGATGAGCGCGTCGTTCTCACCAGTTCTCAATGGAGTGGCGTGGCAGACGGGCAAACGTAGTGCAAAGAACGTAACGCAATATCTGTAGCGTCGGGAAAAACAATCGCAACAACAACAACAACAACGGCAAAACTGAAGAAACCATTGGAAAAAGCCGCAAACGAATAAAGAAGAAGAGTGAGTGAGTGCATGTGTTAATGGAAAAATCAAAGCATTTTTTTGTGAAGTTACAACAAATTGTGTGGACGTAAATTAACACGTTATAACGTAAAGTTCAACACACGCACGCACACAAACACACACGGATGCCACCGTGGGAATTTCGCGAGATCACGTTTTGTTCGAAGAGTGTTAAACGAAGGAGGGAACGGGAAAGGTGAAAATTATCACCATCTCAGAGGAATAGAATCAAGAATAGAAGTGTTGGAAAATAAAATGCAATGAATAGGTGAAAAATTAAGGTGGAGAAAAGGTGAAGAGAATAGTTTGTAATAATTCAAAAGAAAGAGCTTCAAGTGAAATCAAAGCGGAAGCCAAGAAGTTGAAAACAAAGCGAGAGAGAGAGAGAGAGGGAAAGCAGTGAATGTGAAAAGTTTCTAGTTTATAGACAGGAATATAATCGATTGAGTGAATTATTGGAATAATATTGGAGAAACTCACCACGCTTACAAGTCGCCAGGTCGTCGTTCACCGCATGAGCAAAGGTAAATTTTGCTAGAAATTCGACAGCAGTATCATAAAAAACAACAACAACAACAAATTCCCGCTCTACCTGTCTGCCTGTCTGGGTGGCTGGCAAACTGGCTGGCGGTCTGTCAGTCTGTCTGTCATTCTGTCTGCCTTTCTGATCGCCGTTGTCTGGGTCCGTCTGTTGTGCATGACATTCTTTAAAGCAGCCAAAAAATAAGCGAATAAAAGAGAACAAAACAAAGAGAAATTCTCGAAACGAATGCGAAATGCCGGGGAAACCGGTTTCGCAAGTTCGGCCGAGACGTCGCACATGGATCCGGCGAAGGAGGCGGAGATGGAGATAGGGGAAACAAGTACACCGAGTATATAAGCACAACAACAATTACAACAACATTAACAACGACAAAAAATTATAAATATTATGTACAACAACGGCTGAAGTCGGTGGCACAACAACAGCGACTACGAATCGAATGCATTTGCACGACCAGACAGGCGGACGGACGGACGGATAGAGAGGCGGACGGACAGATCTCGGCATTCCTCAGTTGCCCTGCATTCAAGTACGACTTCCACGGAGCGACGCGTTCCGTTGCCCGCGAATGGCTCCCAGCGATCGGGCCACGGGCGTGCGTCCAACCCGCATCCGCTGTCCCTGTCGCTCCTCAATGCGCCTTCTTCTTCTTCTACTACATCGTCTTGTTCTTTCCCTACTATCTCTACCATCATCCACTTTTTCCACCTCCATTCTCTTCCCTGGATCTTTGTTCGTGTTTAGTTTTTTTGGTTCACTTTCTTGTGAAGTCTACGCACACGTTCTTAATTAACGTGAGCCACGGCGTGTTCTGTAACGTTATGCTACGTGACGTCGTGGCGTGGGCTGCGTCGTTGTCGAACCTCTTGTGCGGCTTCCCGTGAGCGCGGCCTGTGGAGCGAGACACGATCGGGCATCGGCTTCGACTCCGGCATCGACATCGGCTTCGACTCCGGCTTCGGACGTCGCTCCGGCACTCGGTCCGGTCCTCGCCTTCGTTGACTCGTGCGTTGTTTCGCGTCGTCATCGTCGTCGTCGTCGTCGTCGTTGTCGTTGTCGTTGACGTCGTCCCACCTCATCGACGATCTTCCAACATCATCATCATCATCGACGTCGTCGTCGTTGCCGTTGTCGTCGTCGTTGCCGTTGTCGTGATCTTCCACCGCTGTCATTTCCTTTCACGCTCTCCTCTCTGTCTGCCCGTTGATAGACATATCACGCGTAATATCGGTAGCTTCCCGGATGAATTGGTTCATCTCGAGAACAACTCGATCGTTTGTTGAACCTGATTGCGATCGGTTGCGCCTGCGCCAGAGATTTTGAGGGCTCTCTATCGGAGTAAATATTGATTTTGTACAATTTTGTCTTGTTATATTTTATTTAATTGTGTTTTGTTTCTTTTCTTTTGTGTGATTTAGATTTATTTTATTTTGTTTTATTTGAAGTTGTTAAAAGAGAATTGAAATAGATTCTAAATTGAAGGGCTCAGATGAGTTGGCTTGCGTTTTGTTGGTCTATTGCATGGGCTACGTACATATTTACGTACATATTTACCCGGTTCCTTATCGTCAGAGGTGTTGTTGGTGTTGTGGCAATTGCTGATGTTGATCTTGATGTTGTTGCTGCTATTATTGTTGTTGTTGCGAGTGGCGTGAAATATGAACATGCTTAATTGTTTGTTCTTCGATTGACACAGAAACAACGACCAGCCAAGCATCCGCTGTACGTTTCAGCCGAGTGAACAATTCACCTACCTGTTGCTGCTATTGTTGTTGTTATGGTTTTTGTTGTTGTTGTTGTCAGAGTATGGAGTTGATTTTTTTTTGTCACCGACTGTTGACACACGCCAGGTTGTCGTCGTGCATCAATCGTCGCTCTGACTCCCATCAACGATCAGAGAAAGCAATGAAAACGAGGAACTATCAACAAAAATTCCATATACATCTGTCGAAAATTTAACTAAAAAAGTAATAAGACTCTAATTGCGGCGAATAGAATGCGTTGATAACAGAAATCGACCGGTTACGCGATCCTCTTCGTTGGTCAGGTGGCTGACGGTTCTTTTTCAATGACGTCACTGTCGAATTTCGCTTTTAATTGCGATTCAGAGCGAATCGGAATTAGAAAACGGTGGTGACGGTTGTGAATGACTAAAATTATGATCGATAGTAGGTGATATATTTTTTTCTGATATAGGACTTGTAGTTGACGATAGGAATTGAGTGAAAATTGTGATCGATATTGTTAATCTTGATTATTTTTTCATTATAATTTTATATAAACTTCCTTCATCTTCTTTTAAATATACAAACAGAAATACATTTCATTTTCAATTACTGAATGCTGTCTTAAACTTAGTGGTAAGTTTAGATCGCTTACTCAATTCCAACTCTCGTTTTCGAAAAACTCGTTTACTTTCGCATCTGAAGCCAACCATGGCTGGTCGTAATTCGATCCTTCCCTGCTCAAGGACGTCAGCTCGGCCGTTGTGGGAGGCGGGCGGAGGGCGGTTTTCAAGTTATCACCAACCCCTAAAGTTTTACGCAAGAATCGTCTACTATTATTAGCTGTATAGAAGGTTTTTCTTCGTTGCATTGCAACACGATCCGCTTCCATTTCGACTCCGTAAGACAAAACCAACATCGTTGATAAAAAATATAAATATATGTATATATGTAAAAATAATACACCGTCACTCGCGGTGTCTGACGATGATGAAATGGGGATGATGAAGAAGTCATTGTCAACAACAACAATAACCAAAACAATCTCGCATACGACTCAATTGAGTTCTCGTTCGAAAAAAGGTCTCAACAACAAAAGCTTCCACCAGGAATGTATATACAGATATAGACTATATATATAGTGTGTACAACAGCGTTTATCTGGAGTGAAAAGCATTCAGACATTTAGTGGATCTTATCTGGGCGCGTTTAAGCATTTAATATGACGAGGTTTTGTTATTAAAATTATCAAGTGCGGAGGATTTTTTACTTTTCGCGCTACTATCAACAACGAGCCTTTTTCTGGTTCTATCTAAAGTGTAGAGTTCTTGATTAAACTGTGTCGAGTGGAGCTAAAACGTGCTTTTGCTACGACCGTGGGCTTCCGTGTTCTTCGAAAGTGCAGTGCAAAAGTAGTAGATGACTTCGTCTTGCTTCCTCCATGTCTCATGAGTGACTCGAAGAAAACCAAGTAAGATCCCGGCGATAGCTGACAATTAAACCGCCACGCTATATCGCGAAATGTGTGTCATTTTAATAAACTGTCTGAATCATCATCAGTATCATTATCATTATCAAATAGCTACTACAGCAAATAAGCGAATAAAGCGGAAAATCGCATTAGGCTTCAACCTATATAAATTTCTCATACTCGTGGACTATTTTTTGTTTTGTCGTTTTTATTTTGGTCTCAATTCTGCTTGTTTTCACCAAGCTCAAATTACCACGAGGCGATCGCGATCACGATCGGTTCTGAGTGAGAGGCTTCAAATAATGGCAGCCACAACTCCCTCGGTTCAATTGATCGATTGCAGGCATCGACAGCCAATTAATTGAAGTTCATTGACGCGGCAACATTATCCACTTAGCATGATCGCGCCCTTTAGACTGTAGCAACAACAGGAACAGAAAGAACGCGGAAAACGATCGGAACGATCCGTAGCATCAAGATTGATCGACTTACCTGGCGTCCGGGATCGGCGGGAAGCGCTTTAATTGGATCCTATTGAAGACGACATCCTGCCATCGGACTTATCGGTGACGGGATGGTTTTTTTCTGAATAATTTCGTCACTTCAACTGACCTTGTCGGCAAACTCTGAGGAAATCATGTCAAGGTTCCCGACAATCGCCTGTGGAACCCACTGTCCGTCCCTGCATGGACATCTTACAGCGGAACTCATTAAAAGATAAGAGTCAAATTCGTGATTTCGTCACCATAGCGAAGGGAATTCGGCCGAGCGGCAGGGCAGACAAGAGCGTTCAAAAATACAACGTTAGGCAACTCTGGGATGAATAGTAATTTGATAAGCATATCATCGAGCGTTTATCTAATCGAAAACTTGAAATTCTATTTACAAGAAATCCACCTGAGTCGTGCTGGTCATTTAAGCAGAACCGGGTTCCGTTTAGGTGAACAGATTCTGAGTCCGATAAGGGTTGGCAAATGGCGGAAAATTTGAAATTCATCAATTCATCAAATAGAAAAAACACTGAAATATCGTACAAAAAAACCTTATAACAAACGATTTTTACGACAAACGTCGCCAGTGATGAACTCAATAGGGGTGTCGTAAAAATCTTTATGTCGCCAATAAAAGTCTTTTCAAACGTCGATCCGCATAAGTTGTCCAGTTGACAGACGCCGTTGTCAGTTGTCGACAGATGAGCTGTTGTTATCGGAGGCTTTTGAGATAAACCTAAATAAGAAATTAAAATACTATAAAACATAAAAAGCAGTCGGCACAAAAGATGCCGAAATTGGAACGAAGAAAACTTGGATTAAAATACATATTTTAGATGACAACAAAAACAAGGAATAAAAATCAATGCAAATTGTAAAAATACTCGGCTTGAGCTAATATTGAAATCTTCGAGTGAAAAAGGTTCTACTAAGGAAATCGTTCATTCTCTTTCTTCGCATTCCAATTGTTCTCGTCTTCCGTCTGCCCGGTCGCGGATTGTCGTAGGCTGGCTTCTAATTTGCACGGCAGGGAGTAAGTTATGCAAAAACCCACCCTCGCCACCTCCAACCTCGCCACCTCCACCTTCACCTCGGCCTCCAATGGATTCCACTCGACAAACAACTGAAACATTCAAATTATGCAAAACGACACGTTGTTGCAGCTGTTCTTATGAGTGTTGTTGTCATTGTCATTATTGTTATTGCTGTAGCTATTGTTATTGTTGTTCATATTGTAGTTGTTGTTGTTCATGTTGTAGTTGTTGTTTTCGTTTGTATTGTAATCTGTAGAAATTATGCAGTCCATTGCCATGGCGTGAACCGTCACAAATTGAATTCAATTGTTGCCAATTGAGATCTGCAGTGAGCCCTGTAGCTCTCATCCACTGATCTATATACCATAACAAATATAAATATGTCCCCTGGATAAAGTGATACAGCGATCGAGCACGATATTCCGATATCGATATATAAGAAGATCATTCGCCAATAAATTGCCGATATCCATAAATAACTCGATTCATCTGTCTGCGATCGCCGTTCAGAGTTCAATGGCGAACATGACGAGACGGTGCTTCAGCTAACTTGTAAATGGAGAGAGAGAGAGAGCGATGTCCTGATGAATAAATCACGATCTATTATCATGCAAATGCGAAACCAGAACAACGACTGAGTAGGAAGAAGAAATTCTATACTGCAGTGAATAATAATGGCCGCCGACTGATCTATGGCGATCTCGGCGACCAGTTTCTCATGAGCAAATATCTCGGCGATCTTTGTGTTTTAACCGCTGGTAAAATCGGATCCCCTCGCCACCCCCCTCACCCTCACAACCTGAAAAACTACCTTTTGATCCCTCGCTTAACCCCTAATTGCCGTCGTCAAACAAGGTGTTTCCACCGCACCCTGCCCTCCCCCTCCTGCGATCAATCGTTCCTAATGTGTTTACTTAATCGCAGTCCATATTTTGTTTACAAACACTTGTATAGTTTGGGAGTGGTTTATTTTGGGTTCTCAGTTCTTTTCTTTCGTTCTCCACAATAGTAAACAAAATATATTTTCATGAATGAACCAAGTGGCCGATCCCTCCAACCATCGATCAATCGATCGATCCATCGTCAATATTGATTTCCTGAATAAAACGAGCAATAAAAACTTATTATTTGTTTTGGCTTCCTCGTCCCATTAAATTCGATACCAAAATAAATCAGGCCATAAACAAGGGGTTGACCTGAGGAGGGGACAACGAAGTCAATTAGAGAAAAAAATATATACAGAAAAATAAATAAATGAACAAAAAAAAATTTTTAAATCCCAAATCCATGGAGAAAAGTGGGAGGAGATTATCTGCCAAATGATCGAGGTGTTGCCGATTAAAACCTCATCATCGATCGTGTCAAGAATTGCAAAAAAATTTCATCGTCGAACATCGATGTCGTGACGGCAAATTTGGCGGATTATTGACCCAATCATCGTAAGACCCACCGTCCCTGACCTTGAATGGTGGTTTTTGTTTTAGCCAATATTTTGGACTTGAGTCGAATTTGCAAATTTGAATTTTGGTGTTGTACAAATACAATAGACCTAAATCCTATAAATAACTGACGCAGTTTGTTCTACGTTGATGACGTTATTCTGTATATTTTTAACTATGTGTTTTTTTCTATATATTTTCTTCTATATTTTTTTCCGTAGCCGACTAGATGGCACATTTTTTCCGAATAATTTGTCGCTGTTGAAATCAATATTTTTAGAGTTTTTCTTTTAATTGAATGAACATTTCTGCTTCGTTTCTGTTTTATTATCGTTGCATGCTTCCTTGCCATTCGCGGCATAATTCATTCAGGTCGAAGGTTCAACACAGTGGTGCAAAAAATGGGAGTGGGACTTCGTCTTCCTCGTCTAATTCTTTGTCCCACTGTTCGTTTCGATATTTTATGCAGCGGTCGTATAAATTTGAATCATTTTTTGAAATCCTGCTGCGTTTTATGGCATGTTCTTCGTTGTTCATCAATTAAAAATAATAATAAATAATAGGAGTAACACTGATATTAGTTATAACAACAATAATATCATTAATATCAATAATAATCGGTTCATCGTTTCGCATTTGATTTTGATTTGACACTAAATTCGCAACTTTAATTTGGTCAAAATTAATGAAAGCAGTTTTTGTTGTTGTTCCCTGGATTCTCCATTATTAATGATCATATTTTGTATATGAAATTCTCGCTCATTAATGGTCATATTTTGGTATATGAATGAAAATTGTATACAAACACATATGTCGACTTATGTTGAAAAGAATGCTTGTTGTTAAACTAAAACTTAATTATGTGGTTTTTAAGTGAACACTCTTTAGCTCTGCGCAGTGATGATAATGATGATGATGGTGTTCGGAAGGTCTTTTGTAAGAGAAATACCTTGGCGTTACCGCCGCTGGGACCTCTGCATAATTAATGGACCGATCTCTGCCAAAGGGCTCGGTTGATACCTTTCTAATGTCTCATTCTAGTTCCCTAAATGATTTCGGCTGGTGCCGCCAAATTAACTTTAATTAAGATGACTACGGGCGCAATGACTTTAATATGATCTATAGACTAAATAATTAATGTATAGCAAGTTGTTTTATTCCCATTCTAAATCGCACTCGTACTCTAACGTTTAGATTGACTTTAATATTGTATTGACCGATTTTTCTCTTCCTGTTTCAGATGAGTCGCCTCACGTGACGTGGATTTTTCCCTCTAGGACATCGGCATCGAGAAAATGCCCCCAAATTCCCGCTAAATTTACTCTCTAATCGTTCCGATCGTTAAAGTGTCTGAGTGTGTGTTGGCCATGGCGCTCAATCAGGGCAAATACAAGCCCAGTGTTTGCTCCATCGACGAGGTCGATGACAAGAATCTGAAGCTTACCGAGAACGATGTACAAAAACTGCAGCAACAACAAAATCAACACCTTGAAGGCAGCGAGACGGCGCCATTGACCACAAACCAGCAAAAACTAAATATAGACGATAATTTGACGGGGAAGGATCTGGAGTCACAGGTGGGCGTGGACGGCACCAGCGCGACGGGGGCGGCCGGAGTGGCCGGCAATGGCTCCATGAATGGACTGAGAGGTATGTGAAAGCCATTGACTAACTCATTGATCATTGTCATTACATCAATTAAGATTATCAATGAATTATAGCGTTCAATCACTTGTCTATTGATCCATTGAAATTCTCCCATTTCACCTCCTTCACGTCATTCATGTCATTTGCACTAATTCACCGATCTCGCCGATCGTTTCGTTAAAGCCTTTCTCCTTCCAGGCCGCCTCTCGATCGACGCCCTGATGCGGCTCTCGCGCAAGCGGCGGATCCTCTACATCTCGACCGCGTGCCTCTGCGCCGTCCTCTTAGTCATAATCTTCATGATGATAGCCTTCTGGCCCGAGGTGCCCTTCTATCTGAGGGCCGAGCTGTGCCTGGACAAGGAGTGTGTCCTGGCGAGTCAACAGGTAGGTCCCTCCCTCCCCCTCAACATCCCTCGAACTGATCCTTCGACTGATGACATACTGTGCGTTTTGCAGATCCTTCTCTGGTCGAACAGCTCGAAGAACCCCTGCCACGACACCTACGAGTGGGCCTGCGGCAACTTCCGGCACGAGTACGAGGACAACGACTACTTCGTGATCAAGCGGGGCGAGTGGGACTACCAGACCTTCAACGAGTACCAAGGTGCGTCTCTTGGCTGGAAACCTCCATCACCATCTACTGATCTCTGATCGGCTTCTCCTCCTTGCAGAACTCAACGAACTGAATCGCTTTATATCGATGCTGCCGTCATCCGGCGTCTCCTACTCGGTGGAGTCCATGATCTCCAGCCTGTACCGATCGTGCCGGGAGATCGATACCCTGGACAAGAGCCAGTCGGATTTGCTGCTCAAGAAGGCCATCAAGTCTGTGGGTGAGTCGAGCATTTCAGTAGCTTCTGCGATCTCCGTAGACGATTTTATTAAAACCCTCAAGGGCTCTCTTCTGCGTGGGCGGCCCTTTTAGAATGATTGTGTTTTCGTTTCGAAAGTCTTCTTGGTATTCTGTGTTTGTGTCTTTCTTCTTTATTCCCACTTCAATATTTTAAATACAAAAATAAGAAAAACCACACTCGATCCCATTAGTGGCTGGGGGGCAGGTAACCGTTGCCGCCGATTGTTTGGGAGATGCCGCTGCTCGTCTGGAGCTGGCTCGAGGTGGTGTGGGAAATGCCAGCGCCGCCAATGCCAGCGCCAGCGTTGCCGCCATCCAGGATGCCGACCACGGACTTCTGGGGGGCGATGCCGCCGTTGATGTGCTCCGAGGTGCCCTCGATCTTGTCGTATTGAGCTGTCGTGTGGGAGGGAATCATATAGAGAACCCTTCCAGAATCTCCGTCCAACCATTCGTCACTCACCTTGGATTTCCTGCTGGGCGTGCTGGGCCTCCTGCTCGGTCTTGTACTTGATGAAGAACACCTCGGGCTTGCTGGGCTGCGTGGGCGCGGGCGTGGCGATGTCGTTGACCTCCAGCGAGGAGTCCTTCTTGGTCAGCACGTAGATGACGGTCTTCTCCTCCTTCGGCGCGTACTCGGCCGAGAGCTTCACGTTGGCGCTGCTGGCCGACGGGGCCTTGATGAAGACCACGCGGTAGTTCTTCTGAGGGCGGCCGATCACCAGGTGCTTGGAGCGCTCCAGGGCGTCGTTGTCCTCGGGCGCGGAGACGGTGATGAACTGCTTGTGGACGAGGGGAGCCTCGAATTGGCCCCGCTGCTGCTGTTGCTGCTGCTGCTGGAACGTGTTGAAGCCCGAGACGCCGCTGTTGCCGCTGATTCCGCTATCGTGTTGCACGCCAGAGCCGAAGAAGCCCGTGCTCGAGGAGCTCTTGGTGACTTCGCTGCTGAAGCCCAGCCCACTCGATCCGTGGGACGGACCGAAGACGCTGGTGCCGGAGACGCCGGAGATGCCGCCGATGGTGCCCGAGACGCCGGTGCCGTACTGATACTGGGGCTTGCCGTGGGCCACGGCGGCCAGGGCGCAGAGGGTCTGCAGGAGAGATGGAGGGAGAGCGAGTTAAGAAACTGCCGAAAGAGACCGAGTTCTCGCGGCTTGGCGGCCACGCCTTACCAAGAACAGACGCATTTCTGTGGACTAGAACTGGTGCGAGAGAGAGAGAGAGAGAGAGAGAGACAAGCGACACACGACCGTGGACCGAGAGGATGCGAGAAGCTCGTTCGGATGCTTCGGTTGAAACTGATGCCACTCTCTCTGGAAGCCGCGGCTTTTATACTCAAAAATCGTGCTGAAAAATCTTTCGAATTCGAAATTATACATAGTAGTAGGTTTTGTTTTGTTTTCCTACTATTAAGTTTTTGACTTCTGTTTTATTCCGCCTCCCTCACGAACGACCGACAGACCGACCCAGGGCGAGGGGCGAGGGGGGCGCAAAAACTTGCCAAAAGCAACTTACAATTAATTATTGCTGACCAATTATTTTTTCCAACCGCTCCAACCGAGAGCCTGCGTTCGCGGTCTGTTGTGATTTCTGATGATGATGATCATTGTTGTTATTATTATTGTTATTGCTTTTGTTGTTGTCGTTTAAACTGTTGCTGTTGCTGTTGTTGTTGTTGTTGTTGCTACAAGTCTTAACCTAGTGCTTGTTTTGGTGGCATCGAAACTGGAAGGCGTTTTCGGACCAACTTTTTCTTGTCGTTACCAACGAAAATAATAAATAACGTCATTCGCCGCGCCACCCCGCTCCAGATGAACTCGATAATGATGATGATAATTGTGTTGAAGAAGAAGAAGAAGAAGAAGAAGGCAACGATGTCGATGAAGCCGCTGATTAATTTGTTTGAGCGTCTCTCGATGTCAGCCGCAGCCGCAGTAGCAGCAGCAGCAGCAACAACAACAAGACGGAACCCAATAATTTCCGCTGCATTTTGTCGCATTGTTTTTGCGGCATTCAGTTTGACATTTTCGTTTTTATTTCGTAGTATTTTATTTTTATTTTTTGTTGATTTTTTATTATTATTTTTAAATGTTTTTGTTTGGGTTTTGAATTATTTTTTTGTCTTTTTGAAATGCTGAATTATGTGCATTTTTATTCAAGTTTGTTTTAATTGAATTTTGGTTTGATGTCCACAAAAGAAACCCAATTTTTTGTTGTCGTTTTTCGGCAACGGTTTCTCTTATTGTTGTGTTGTATGGTGTCCTTAGTTGTTGTTGTTATTTTTGCTGAATTCCTGTGGTTGTTGTTCATAATGATGTTTCCACAAGGAAGTTGTTGGCTCTGACGAGACTTAACACGATTTCCATTCAATTTTCAATGCTGCAATTTTAATTTCGGGGTAGTGAAGTTGTTGCTGTTGTTTTTACTGTTGTTGTTGTTGTTTTTGTTGTTGTTGTTGGGTTTGAGTACCCGAAATCACTGCCCATTGATGAGCTTCTAATTGGCAGTTGGCTGACAGCGTTTGTGGCAGGTGTTTGTTTTTTATATCATTTTATTTCATTTTATTTTATTTTATTTTATTTTATTGGCATTGTTTGTTGTCTTTCGTTGAATGTCGTTACCATTGGGAGCCATGAAATCGATTGTCGAGTCATTCCTAGGCCGGCGAGCGCGATCCCGATCGGAACAGTGGAGCAAAATCAGTTGAAAGACATTTAAAAAAATGTTGCCCAATATTCAATTCAAGAGTTCAAGAAGTAAATTGAACAAATTGATGAAATTAATTAAATACAATAGGCAAAAAACAAATTAGTTAAAAAACACTGTAAAAAAATAGAACATAAAAGACAAGAAAAAAAAAAAATGTGATTTTGTTGTGAGCTCCGATTCTGAACAGTTGAATTAAATTTCAAAATTGAATTCCATAAAACCAAATGGCATGTAAGGATTGATTAATTGACTACTCGATCTATATTCTCGGTAGTTTATGGTAGCGCCGATTGAATTAATGCACGGCAATTTTTCAACACCTCGATGGCCAAAAATTTGGGCTCTGATCGATTGGTTCGATAGGCTTTTTAATTGCGATCTCCTCGTAGGTTTCGCCCATCCATCGGTTGATTGGTTGATGACGAATGAGCGGCTCATTTACCCTAAGCGATCGCAGTCGTCATCGCAACCACCGGACGGTCGATCGATCGATCGATCGCCATTGCTCGATCGACGCCTTTGTGTTTGTTTTGGCAAACGAAAGCACGTGCATGGATTAAAAAAACAACAACAAAATCAACAAACATTTAGGCAAACCAAAAGCTAGAAAAATGGAAAACCCATTGAAAAAAATAAAAAATCGCTTCATAATGAAGTTTGATAAAGTTTCTGCTGATGAACTTCCGCATCATTAAAGAAATTTATGAATCGAATGTCGATGATTTATCGACCGACAGCCAGAGGCGAAGCCAGAAAACAAACACCAAAAAATATCAACAAATCACTGAACGATTTCGATTTCGATTGAAGAATGAAATGATGATGAAGTTTGTGGATTCTTCAGCAGAAAAATCTGTACGAACTTGACTTTTGACTTCTGACTTGAGCGATAGGAGTCGATAAAAGCACGACATGGGGTCGGATGGCGTTCAATCGGTTTCAAATTTCCGACGAAGCCGCTCCGCGATCCGAGCCCAGCGGGTGGACTTGAGTGGAGAGGAGGAGGAGGAGGAGGAGGAAAAGTCTCCTGTCGAGGGAACGACTGGGGGAGGAAGCACTTGGTTTACTTAGTCGATCGATTAATCAATCAATTACCTCCAACTGCTCTCGCTGGCTCCGTGACATCTGGCACGACGTCGATGTCATGCGTTGATGACATCGTTGAGCGATGACGGATGGTGGCCGATGATGTCGTCGTCGTCGTCGTTGAAGCCCACTTTTCCGCACCACCAGCGAATGCCAACTGACCGCGGTGCAATTGATTGGCGTCGGCTCGAGCTGTCGGTGAAAAGCCCCGGAGCCGTCGAAGTTTCCCCACTCGAGCCCCGAGTGAGTGAGGGAAATGGACTCAAACGTCGATCGGACATCGAAACTCGATCGCAGATCGAAACTCAATCAGTTGGCTGGAGTCAAATCAACTCAACTCAACTCAATCGACTCCACTCCTCTCAACTCCACTCCACTCAACTCAGCTGAACTTCCAAAGTCTCGCTCACGACGCATTCAAAGTCACTGCAAAGGCTGCTGCTGATTAATTAACGAGCTTGGCGACCGGTTCAACAACTGGAGCAGCCACAGCGAACTCCAACAACATCGACGGCAGCGTCAACTCGCCGACGCCTGGCAGCACTGCTCGGGCAGGCCGCGCCTTGGCTCGACCGGGGCGACAAGTTGGCAACTCTGCAATTACAACATACAATTTATCGGATAATAATGCAAATCTCTGCAAATGTCTTCGTCGTCTGCGTCGGCCACGTCTTTGTCGCATGGCAACTCTAGACTCTTGTTGTCGCTTTGTTGTTGCTTCTAAATGCCTTCGTCATTGTTGCTGTTGCTGTTGCTGTTGGCGTCGCTGCTGCTCTCGACGTCATTGTTGTTGGTATTGTTGCTGATGCTCCAGCCAGCCGGAGACGATGTCGCAATTTGAACTTGAATTAAAATCAGGAAAAAATCATTTCATTTGAATTTTCTCTCCATGCATGCATTTTTTCTTCGTTGACGTTGTTACGTTGTTGTTGTTGTTGTTGTTATTGTTGTCGGTAGAGTCATTGTTGTTGTTGCTGGCGTGTAATTTATTAAAATCGTAGCCGGTGGACGCGATAACAAAACGAAAACGAAAACCGGCCACCAACCTTTGGATCCGCCCGAGCCCTCCGCCCAACTGGCGATGCCTCGTGCTGCACGTATTTTTCCAACAGTGTTTTTTTTTTTAATTTCAACGAAATTTTAAATTTTAATGCTTTTTCTGGTTTTGCTTCAATGTATGATTTTTTCTTTCTCGTTTCGGTCTCACGGGCCTACGAATTGTCTTTCGTCGATTGTTTAAATTTTATGATTTATTGGATGCTTCTACCTTGGCAATCGATATCGATATCCATTTGTTGTAGTTGTTGTTGTGTTGTGGCTGCACATGGTCTCGCATTTCTTCTACTCCTCATCTTGATTTTGAGCTCTCTCTCTCTCTCTCTCTCTACCTCTCTCTTTCTCTTCGAGTTATGGGAATTGATATTCTTCGTCTTCTTCTTGTTGCTGGTACTCGTTGCTGGCTCGTCTTTTTCTTCTTCTTCCCTATTGGTTTGTGTCATTGCTCGCCATGTTGTTGTTGGCGATGTCGATGACGCCGATGACATTGTTGTTGCTGTGGCTTTTAGTAGTCGACTGGAATTTCCAGAATATTTTTGTTTTGTTGTTTTTTTTTTTATATTTTCAATGATTTTTTTTCTCAATGTTCCGTGCATAATTTTGCAATATTTTATGTGCTCATGTGTGTGTTTGTCTATTTCACTCAGTCGATTCGAGCTCGAATCGAGTTTCGACCGACTCATGGGAGCCTCTTGAGATTTTAACAAACAACACAGGGTTTTGAGGCTGACCTTAAGCGATGTTGGGAAATTTATTTTTTTGGAAGAAAATGGGGATTCTTGGCTCTCCCAAATGACTGAGTTCTTCCTCCTCTCACTGGTTGCTAAAAATGTGGAAAGTATTGAATTTTTCAAAACATATTCTTCTTCGTTATTCCCATCTGCAAGTCAATAAAGCTCAATCAATTTCTTCATATTTCGTGTTTCTTTCGCCTTGAATTTATGCACCTTGCGGTTGACCACCTGCTGCGTACTTCACATAATTTCGCGCCAATTTAGTCGTCTCGTGGCAGTCGTCGTTTTCGTCATTTCACTCCATTGTCTTCTAATCCGAACTCCCGCACTCGCCGTCGCCATCGCCATCGCCCTCCTGGCGGTTTTTTCTCTCGTTTTTCACATCATTTGCATTCGAAATCTCTTTCCGATCGCATTGGCCGATAATAAATTAGGCGCGAAAAGATGCAAATTGAAAAATTTGTTAATTCGTAAACGAAACAATAAAATTGTACAATTTATTAATTTTTAAATGTTGTTATTTAAAAAGTACTAAATTAACTCTGGAAATTAATTATGAAAACCTCTCGAGCAGATGCAGGCAGGTTCCTTTTGTTTTAGCCTTTTATGCAAATAAAACGAAAACATTTGTTGATGTGTGCGTCAATTATTTTTGCCACATAATGACGCTTTTCACAAATATGATAAATGATGATGGCATGGGATTTTGAATGGAGAACTTTGTCCAAAAGAGAATGTCAAAGTAATCTGCATGACAAAATTTTCGTGGTTTTGAATGAAGAACTTTAGTAATGAAAGAATGTTAAAGTAATCTTCATTAAAAATTGTTTACATTTTGATGGAAGGACTTTGTCAACAAAGGCTTTCAAAGGCTTTCGATTTTGATGTTGAAAAACCCTTGTTTTGACATTCGTTTTTGGATATTTCAAAATTATTTTTAGAAAATATCTTTTTAGCTAGTTATTCTAGTTATCCAATCTATTTATTGAGTAGAAAAATAATAGGAAATGTCAATTTAGTTTTCGGAGACTCTTCAAAGACGTCTGGGTCGTGCTTGTTGTGATATTTCGACAATGTTTTGGAATTTCACGTGCCCAGGAGGCGGGGGCGTCCCAGAGAGTGTTGACGATCGCTTTGATCGGTTTGACAATAAAATCGCTCAATTTATTGAACGGCTTCGATAACAACCAACCAACCACTCGACCAACAACCACTCGACCAACCGACCGAAGTTTCGAAGAAGACCAAGTTTCAACAATGTGCAAGGTCGTCTGCACAAATTCCGGTAGTTTGTAGTATTTCGGCGGTTGTTTTCCGAAATTTTTGTTTTTCCTTTCTTCGCACTCTGTGTCGGACCGAAACAATTTGAGACTGGGGATCATAACTCTTCGCATTTGCTATTAAGTTGTCAAATTTTCTACTTTGAATCTAATTAAAACGGCCGCGTTTGGGTGCGCATGTTAATTTGTGGAGGCATCGATGGGCCATAAAAATTCCGAACTCGGTATTTCTCGGTGACACATTTCGCGGCATCGAGCCACACAAGCCCGATACCCGCCGGTCGGGCCGAAGAAAAGTGGCCGAAAGGCGAGAGAGCGAGAGATGCGATGGTTGAAATTAATAAAAAAGTCTAATTTGAAAAATAAAACGACTGTTGGCGGCCGCGCTCTTTGATCTTGGAGACCGTGGAAGATGATGGCGTTGATAATTCGTTTTACACCTTGTTGAGGTTTAGGAGGTTGTTGTAGCAATTAAATGGTAGCATTAATTAATTCACGAAATACAACAAAAACAATCACCCTAATGAAAATGCAAACACTTAAGCGGCTTAAATGCGAACGCGGCTTGTGGCTTTTGCGAACACAAAGAAGCGAAAAATAAATGTAAAACAAAACAAAGGACTCAAACTTAATTCTAATCGACGGAACGAATTTTTGCCGAATGTCGTGGTTTATTGAAAAAAGTTTTTATGAACTCATTTTTTCTTTACTATGAAAAAATCCCCTATTAATTATATTACACAAAATTATTGATCCATTTAAAATTTGAAGTAAAAATATATGAATTTATAAATTTTCTAAGTTCTAGAGAATAATTTTTTTAAATCAAAAAAATTTAATTGATCAATTTGCAATTCACATTTTGAATTCGTTTGTGAATATTTTTAAATTATTGATATAGTAATAAATTTTCTCCAGTAGAGAACAATTTTCAAAAATCACAAAAATCAGTTCATTCATTTGATTATTATGAAAAATTCCCCATTAAAATTTGAAATTTTAGATGATCATTTAAAGATTATATATATAGTAATACATTTTCTACCTGCAAAGAAATCTCAAATATGGAATAATTATCGAATATCACATCTCAATTTATTGTTATGAAAAATACGCAAAATGTTGATTTGCTAAATAAATGCCTTTAAATTAAACAGTAAAGTTGGATTTTGAGTTCCTTTCCATTCGCTTCGACTCGATCCGATTCCAAGTGACCTTTTGATGTAGGGCAAGTCAAAAGACTGAAGTCGCGAACGCGCCGCGATTCGCTCTCGGCCGGCCGGGCTCGCGTTCCGACGGAATCCGCAGCCATTTGTCACGCGGACTCGCGAATCGCTGACATCGGAGGCGCAGATCGAAGCCAAAATGGCGTCCATCCATTCTGGGTTTCCCAGCGACGGCTTCTGACGTCGCACGAGTCGCCAAACGACGATTGAATTCGATTGATTTCGAGCCTTTTTTGTTTTCATATCTTTCTATGGTGATTTGCAACAGTTTTCAACCGAGCGAGCGAGACGGAGAGCCAGAGCGCGACAGAGACGGAGCGAGGAGGCGACTTTGCAACGCACATTTCATGGTGATTTTTCAACTTTTGTCAATATTTAGACATTTCTTTTGTGCGCACACACAATACCAACCAGTCAATTCACGTCAGCCTCAGCCTCAGTCCAGCCTCTGCCCCCTTTTGACCGCCTTCCCTGCAGCTGCTCTCGGCCAAAGAAGCCGATCATTAATATAAATACGTTAATGAAAGAACGCCCACGTATTTTCGCCTCAAATTGATTGAAATGTTAAAGAGACAGAAATAAATTGATTTCTTGACTTGACTTTCGGTGAATCTATCGATTTCATCTGTTCGTGCATTTTTATAGTTTTTCACTGGTTGTCGTTGGTCTGCTGTTGTTGTTGGTGCTGCTATTTTTGATTTTTCGTTTCGAGTTTGTCGCTTGGGTTTTGTTGGTCGACTCTGTCTTTTGTATGCCACATTTTATTCAATTTCATTCCATTCGACTCGACTGGGTTCGATTCATTTGGATGTTTTTCTCTGACTCTAATCGGCGTCTGATGAATTTCTTGGACTCGACGCCGTCGCCGTCGTCGTCGTCGCCTTCCTTGTTCGCCGTGCATTAGGGAAATTTGCATAGATTTAATTGAGTCTGGTCGGAGATCGCGACAAAAATGCAAAGACAAAGACTTCTCAAATTTCGCACACATTTATTTTGGTAGTTTCGATGTTCGCTCTTGGTTCATCTCGAAATCGTTGTTCTTGTAGTTGTTGTTGTCGCGCTTTATTGATTTTTGCAATACAGTTTTTGTTGTTGCTCTGCGGTTGTGTTTTATGGCTGCCACATGTTGGTTGAAGGCATTTTGGCCTGCGCATGCCACCAACAACAACAGCACCATCAACTACAACAATAACAGTGCCATAAAAATTCAGTTATTGAAATGCAATTTTTTTCCAAAAACCCTGTTAGCCATTGTTTTTATTGTTGTTCTTGTCGCCGTGGCTTTTGACGGCATCTTTAATTGATGACAACCTAGTTTTTGGCTTGGTTTTTTGGTTGTGTTGTTGACGTTGTTGCTGTTGTTGTTGTTGCTTTTGTTGCCTCGCTTGTTGTTGCCAAGCTGGAGTTCATTCCAGCGGAAAGCCATGAGGTTTGTCAGTTGGCAAAATTGATTGCAACGCTTCCGAAATTTGCCTTATCGATGAATTGTTAATTTATTGCCATATTGCATAATTACAATCACAATAACAACGCCAAATCAAGCGAAACAAACAATACCAACGAAAATGCATACGAGCAGTAATGAAGATAAAATTATGAAAAGCAAAAAAAAGCAATGAAAACAAAAACAACACAATTTTTTTTCGCCCAGAATTCAGAGGCGAGCGCCTGGTTCGTGTCTTGAGTCTTTCGCTGGGCGTTCGTTGCTTAAGTCTTTCGTTTGCAACCACCCATTTTCACTTTTTTCATAATTTTTCTCATTTTCCCCACCTTCTACGTCTCCTCATTGGGGCTCTAATCGCGCCTAATTGGCTAAATGGCTCAATTAAAATGGGCACATTTTCAGATGTTTATCGGAGCATCGCTTGACATTGAACTCCGACGACTTCACCGACCGTTGTTACCTTTGTTGTCTGCCGAACTGGCCGGGACGACGAAAGAACAGTTAACACTTGGCCAGCGGATGTTTGAGTAATTTTTCCATGTCGACTGTGGTTTTGGGCTTTTGGGAAAACTACACAAATTTCCCATTAATTAATTATTCAAATAGCGAACTCGTTCACATTACGCCATCGCGCTAGCTAATTGCTGAAAGTGAAACCACTGGGTGTGCGAATCGTGGTCAGTGGCCACTGGGAAACCTCACTGGGAGCTCTTGTGGTCCGTTGTATAAATTGTGCCCGTCGCCCAGAAGCTGTCAACAGTTGCCATCCTCAACTTAGTTCCATCGCTTGCTTGGGAGAATCGTTGGAAACACTTCAACTCCGAAAATCTGAAAAATGAATCCTCTCAGTCTGTGTCACGTCCTGTTGCTGGTGGCGGTCGCTCGGGCGCTGCCGCAGTTCGGTTATCACTATCACCGCAACAGCAACAACATCTTCGAGACAAGCGGAAGCAACAGGAGCAACAGCACCAGCCCCAGTCCCAGCACCGGCAGCAACAACGACTTCTTCCACCCCAAGGGCGGCGAAAATTCCGCCAACAACTTCTTCTCGAACTCGAGGAAATCCGCTGCCACCGCCACCACTGCCGGCACCAGCTTCTTCGGTGGCAAGAGCACAGTCGGCTCCCACGACAACAGCAATAATAACAACAATAACAACATCTTGACGACGGCGACGAATTCGTTCAGTGGCGGGGAAAAATACCTTCCGCCCGCCACCACGACGGCCGCGCCACTCATCACGAAGCAGTTCTTCCTGGTGTCGGCGCCCGAGGACAAGACCGAGACGGTCCGGACGAAGCACTTCGTGATCGGGCGGCCGCAGAAGAACTACCGCGTGGTCTTCATCAAGGCGCCCAGCTCCGATAACGCCAACGTGAAGCTGTCGGCCGAGTACGCGCCGCAGGAGGAGAAGACCGTCATCTACGTGCTGAGCAAGAAGGACAACGAGCTGGACATCGGCGAGATCGCCACGCCGGCTCCGACGCAGCCGCCCAAGCCCGAGGTGTTCTTCATCAAGTACAAGACGCCCGAGGAGGCCGCGGCGGCCCAGAAGGAGATCCAAGGTGAGTTCAGGGTCGCATTCGATCGGTCGGCCAAGGACCGTCGCTGACGTCGCCCATGTCTAATACACGTTCCTTTGCAATGCAGAGCAATACGATCACCTCGGTGGCACCAGCGAGTTCTCCGACGAGGGCGTCGCCCCCGTCAAGTCGGTCATCGGGTCCCTGGAAGGAGCCGCCCCCAACGGCGGCTACGACTACAAGCCCGTGCACAGCGGCGGCGACTCGCCGGTGAAGGATTTTCTGCAATCGATGCGGTATTATTTCTAAATGCAGCCGCCGCACGTGATCAGGTCTTCACGATCTTCATATTTTGTTTTCCTAACTCCGGGATTTTTGAATATCATGAATAGAGACTTTTCAAGTTTTTGTGAAGATACTTTTGAGTAATAACACGTTTTTTTAACAGAAAAAACAAAATAATAATTTTTATGAATTTTTAGACTTTATTAGTTGATTCATGGGAGTGATTCAGTGATTGATTCTAAATTTTGATTTCTGAATTTAATGTTTTTCATCACGATAAAAAATTAAGAATCAAACTCAGTAACAAATTGAAAAATGTTTGATGGTATATGAGCTTTTAAATCTCTAAGCAAGTTCTAAGAAAATCGATTTTTGCGAAGAAACAACCCAAAATTTTAGAATTGTTCCAAAAATAACAAAATTGATATTGAAAAAATATTTCATACAAATCTTTAGACAACTCTAACAATTGGAACCGACCGTAATTTTACGGGAAAGCTTACAAATTTTCAAATTAAAACGAAAACCAATCGTAATTTTCAAAGAACAACAACATTTTAAAGTAAAAACAGAATTTAGTATTAATCTTACAAATGTCTAACAAATGAAACTAATCAAATTTTAAAAAAAATTTAACTATTTTTATTAACAATCCGCATAGTTCGAAAGAAGAAACAGTGCGAGGAACATTTCACAAGGGACATCAACAATAAACACCATTAAGGATTAACAACAAGCTCAGGGACTTCTTCTAGATCCTTCCGCTTAGTTCCTGAAAATCGAGGGCAGGAAGTTGGCCACCGGGGCTTGGTTGTCGCTGCCGTGGATCTGCTTGTAGTCGTAGCCACCGTTGGGCGCGGCGCCGTCCAGGGCCCCGATGACCGAGGAGACCGGGGCGGTTCCCTCGTCCGAGTACTCGTTGGTGCCGCCCAGCTGATCGTATTGATCTGTGTCAGGGAGTGGAGAGAGAAGAGGGTTTCAGCGAGGGTCCTTGGGGTCGAAGAGTCGATCGGCTGAACTCACCTTGGATCTCCTTCTGGGCCGCCTCGGCCTCCTCGGGCGTCTTGTACTTGATGAAGAACACCTCGGGCTTGCTGGGCTGCGTGGGCGCGGGCGTGGCGATGTCGCCGACGTCCAGGTCGTTGTCCTTCTTGCTCAGCACGTAGATGACGGTCTTCTCCTCCTGCGGCGCGTACTCGGCCGACAGCTTCACGTTGGCGTTATCGGAGCTGGGCGCCTTGATGAAGACCACGCGGTAGTTCTTCTGCGGCCGCCCGATCACGAAGTGCTTCGTCTTGCCGATGTTGTCCTGGTCCTCGGGGGCGGAGATCATGTAGAACTGCTTGTGGACGATCGGCTCCGGGGTGGTGGTGGCGGGCGGCAGGTACTTTTCGCCCCCTCGCTGCTGGCCGCCGCCAAAGGGCCCGAACTGGGGGGCGGCGGCGGCGAGGGCCAGAAGGCCGGCGAACACGATGATGGCGCGCATTTTGTTGGTTTCTTTGCCACGAACTCAAGAGACGAACGCGAGGTGACGGGGTTTGGAGACTGTGTCGATTGACTGTTTGATTCTCGCGTCACGTGACTGGCGTAGGATCAGATGGATGCGAAGGGGATCGAAACGGATCGAAGCGGATCGGATCGGATTGGATCGGTTGGCTGTTGGTGGCCGGAGCGGATTCGACGCACTGATTGCTGTTGCAGTCGAGCGAAAACAATTTATATCGAAAATGCGAAAATGCAAATCGAGATCGCGGGTTCGGTGAATGCTACCGTTTTGGGTGACACTTTATTAGCATTGTTGTTGTTTTTGTTTTTGTGGTCGACTGCTGTCCACTGCTTCCTGCTCTGACGACGGTGCTGCTTATCTGAACCTCGCTGTCGGCATCGGCGCCATCGTCGTCGTTGTCGTCGTTGGCGTCTTTGTGGCCGGAATTTGTCGATCGGCGATTCTTTAAAATCATTTCGATACGAAATCTATTTTGGTCTCTATTTCGCCATTGTTTTATTTGTATCTGTATTTATTTTACTTTTATTATTTATGCTTCGATGTCAACACGTCGACCGGCGTTGGTGGCGACGACGCTGGCGTCGGCGTCGTCGTCGTCGTCGGTGTCGGTGACGGCGTCGGTGCCTTTCAAAGCCCTCGTTGACCAACGTGGTGCCAACTGTCGCATGGCTCGTTTGCACCGTTGCAGCGCCTGCCGGGAGGCGGGCCGCGAGTCGGGCCGCGGGAGGGTCGGGGTGTCGGTGTGGGATGCTTAAAATTCAGTGTGAAACTTTGAATACAAATCGCAAGCGCGTATTTAATCCTCATAATTATCGCCTACACTCAGCAAAAACCCCAATTTGTCACAAAACTGCATTTTTGAATTTCAATGACCACAAAACCCCTCACTATTCAACATCCATTCAAGATTTTGCTAATTGGCTGTCAAAAGACTGTATGTTTTCGTTCGGAATTTCTTGCCGTGTAGGTCCCGATCGAAGGGAATAACCCTCGGAGCAGATTATGGGTTTGAAAAATTCCATAAAATACCCATAACTTCGTCTTTTCTCAGCGATTTCATTGCCAATTTCGCCACGACGTCCCCGCCTCGTACTCACCACGACTCACCTCGGCCCGTCCGCCTCAGCCCCCGACTCGACCGATCGACCAACAGGCCAACTGACCGACCGACAGACGGATCGATACGTTCGGCGACTGACAGACCGACAGACCGATCGAGCGCATGCCGGACAAACAGTCCAATCGGAATCTCCGGATTGTGCTCGATTCCGTTTCGTATTTGCATAAGAGGCGCATAGGAGGCGACCAGGCCAGGTGAGGGCGGCGGGACCCGCGACCCCCGCCCCTCGGCCATCAAAAGCTGTCGGCGGCGCGATTCTCTTTGTCCGAATATGGCCAACGACCATTGGCCAACTCCAGTCCACCACATTGGTTCGTTCTCTTGCGGTCTGGGAAAATACGCGATGTGGGGTTTTTATTTTTTGTATGCTTTTATTTATTTTTTGGGCAAACCCGTTGCAATAAAATCGCAAATAAACTCTACTCTCGCAACATTCCGGATCGCACAAAAGACGTCGCGACCTCACATAAACCAATCGTGGATTTGGTGTTGAGATCAGTGTCATCGGCCATTGGCGTTAGGAAAGACTTCATTGCCACCATTTGAGGATATAAGCTGTAAAACCTGTCGGTTAAAAAGAAATTTAAAAAATACTGAAAATTAATTAAATTCAAACCATAAAATGCAAACTTTTCTACACATAATGGCGGATTTTTATTGCGAAACCATTCCTTTCAATTGAATTTCAAGAATTCACTTTGAGTGATTTTTGTATTTATCTATGCAGAATTTAGTGACAGCATTCAGATGTATATATAACTATTTTATTGCTGACGAAAAATGATTTTATGAAAATTTTATGAAAAAATCAATAAAACACACGTGAAATTGCGAATGACGAATTGAATTCGTCTTGCCCCATTAAGTCTTGGAATCGTGGATAATATCTCGAATATTTTCGAGACTTCGATCGTCACATGCAAATGAAGACAAGGCCAAGAAGATTCGATTTGGTAAAATAATAATACAGGTCATGGTTTCTAAAAGTATGTGGATCAAGAAAGGTCGTATAATTAAAATTTTCCACATTTCTACTGAAAACCAGTGTCTGAAAGCCTACCAAAAAATGATGTGAAGAATTGTGTTGTACTTTTTTTGGAACATTTTATTGCTTTAAAATATAATATAAATCAACAAAATAATAAAACTTATGAAAAACAAAAATAAAAAAATATATTCGTATGAATAAGCATGAGGTGTGCTTAAATGGATTAGGATGTGTTTTCTTTAGCTCATGAGCAAACTATGATGATCGACATAGAATGAGAAAGAAGAACAAAAACTAAATATGCGACAACAAGTAGTCGTGCGAGATAACATCAGCGACATCGACTAATGCAGAATTGTACTAGAAATTAGAAACTATAACTCGATATCTCCCTCCTTGCCTAACATCTACTTCTGGTAGCCCGAGGGCAGATATTGGATGCTGGGCGAGAGCTGGTCGGAGCCGTGGCTGTGGCCGCCGTTGCCGTTGCCATTGCCGTTGATCTGCTTGTAGTTGTAGCTGCCGTCCGGGTTCAGGCCGTCCAGGGAGCCGATCACGGACGTGACGGGGGCGGTTCCCTCGTCGGAGAACTCGTTGGTGCCGCCCAGCTTGTCGTATTGACCTGCAGCGGGGAGAAAGAACAAACTCGGTATTAGCGAAAGTCCTCAGGAACTTCTCCTAGTCTCGAGAGCCTACCTTGGATCTCCTTCTGGGCCGCCTCGGCCTCCTCGGGCGTCTTGTACTTGATGAAGAACACCTCGGGCTTGCTGGGCTGCGTGGGCGCGGGCGTGGCGATGTCGCCGACGTCCAGGTCGTTGTCCTTCTTGCTCAGCACGTAGATGACGGTCTTCTCCTCCTGCGGCGCGAACTCGGCCGAGTACTTGACGTTGGCGTTGTCCGAGCCCGGGGCCTTGATGAAGACCACGCGGTAGTTGCGCTGTGGGCGGCCCAGCACGAGGTGCTTCGTCTTGCCGATGTTGTCCTGGTCCTCGGGGGCGGAGATCAGGTAGAACTTCTTGTTGATGATCGGCGCCTCGGTGGTGGTGGCGGGCGGCAGGTACTTGTCGCCGCCGCGATGCGAAGCCGACTGCAACGGCGAGCCTAATCCACTGAGGCGGCTGCTGCCGGTGGCCAGCGGCTGCTGGTAGCCGTACTGGGGCAGGGCGCTGGTCACGGCCAGCAGGCCGGCGAGGGCGACGACGATGTGGAACACGCGCATTTTCGACTTATCTTATTTCGATTTCGAGTT
Source organism: Coelopa pilipes (assembly GCA_947389925.1). NCBI lineage: Eukaryota > Metazoa > Arthropoda > Insecta > Diptera > Coelopidae > Coelopa > Coelopa pilipes. Next base: position 33,781,476 of record OX376700.1, read on the forward strand.
TGTCTCTTGGCTTCTCTGGCTTGGTTTCGTTCGAAGGATTTCTTTTGTGTCACTTGTGTCGCTGACGGTGGCGGTGGCGGTGGCGGTGACGTCGGCTCGGACCGTGCGGATTCACTGGATACCCTCAGCGGCGTTCCACTTGGCTTATATACGGCTGAACAATCTGGTCTGCTGCTCTTGCTATGCTAATCAGCCGCAGGTCTCTCGGTAGGCTTAGCCCCGGTATCAGTTTCGTTTCTTGTCATCTGCATGCGTATTGTTATTGTTATTATCATTGTTGTGTTTGTTGGTAGTATTATTGTTGTTGTTTCCATTACTATTATCGTTTAGGCGACACTCTTTTCGTGTGTTTCTCTTGCCTACTCGCCGTCGAAGTCGCTGGTATTGAGGTAGGCTTAGACCCGACTCCTAGACCTAGACGTCGTTGATTTTGACCCAAAATTTATTCAAATTAGAACTGAGCCGAAAAATCATCTGAACTCGATGATGATTTCTCATCTGAATGACTCATTCGATTGAGTCGGTCGACGACGCGCTGTTGGAGGGCTGTAGGCTGGGGGTTTGAGTCGAGCTGGTGCGAGTTCATTGGTTGGGGTCTTCGAGTGACAAACCTGTAGGCATCGTCGAGCCTTGGACTGGGCATCGGATTCGCTCATGGTACCCTGGGTGGCAATCAAGAGTTCAATCCGAACATCTGTAATCCTCTTAAAAAGCGGATTTTTTGAGAAAAACTCCAGCTAAGACAATCAATTTTCATCTAATGCTCATGTACATAGGTTCATTTCATGTTCTTTCCTAACGAGCCACTTATGACTATAGTTAATAAGATGGTTTCGTGCCTCTTTTGTATGTATTTTATATTTAAAGTAATGCATTTTTCTACTGCCCCAAATTGTTTTGAAAAGTTAATCTTGTTATCTACCCAAACTTGGTCGTGACATGGCAGAAATGACCAAGTTTTTTGAATAAAACAAAGCTAGCTTTTTAGTTTTAACATTTATAATATTATTATAATTTCTATTTTAAACAAAGCCCCGTGATCAACGTCGGCACTTTGGCACTGAAGATCATTTTTATTCAGGGTCCCAATGAAAGCCATTCATGGATCAATGCGAACTTCTCGGACGCGACTCGAGGCTTTTCTAAGTATTCTTCGACTCATCCGGCATTGAACTTGAATTCGCAAACCTTGTGAATTAAAAGCATTTCGTGCACTTCCCGCCAGCCTCCGAAAGTCGATCAAGTGCGGTAGAGAGAGAGAGAGAGAGGGAGACAGATCGAGCGAATGATCCCACAGATGAATAGTTTATTAACACATCATTCGCGATGGACTTTAAATAGCGAGTCTTAGAATAATTTTGCATAAATATTTCTCTCTCTCTCTCGTTGGCTCACTCTTGTTGTTGTTGTTATTGGCATTGTCTCTATTTGGGCCTTTGTGGATGTCTTCGTTGCAGCGAAATTAAGCTGCGACCTGAACTTCCGAACAAATCCCCAAGAGCTCCGAAGTGATGTGGGCGTGGGAAGTCCACCAGGGCTCCAAGTGGTACCCAAAATCGCTCCATATTGGGTTCGAAATTTTACGATTCCTTCGTTTCTTTTTCTCTCGCTCTCAGTCGCTCTCTTTCCGACCACGACAAATCGAACTCGATGCCGAGTGCGAAAGTTTGAACTTTGCATTATGTGAGTGTGCGGGTGTGTGTGCGGTTCAGGAAAATCCCAGAAAGCGAGTTACGAACCATTGAGTGGACATCAAAAATGTCTCGTGATCGGCGATGTGGGAGAGGAGAGAGAGAGAGAGAGAGAAGAGAAGGGTAGCTGGTATTGAAGAAGCCGCGAACTGCAGCGACTTTGATCATCTGGCCTTCGCTGGCGGCCGAGTCGCTGGTCGTTGGTCGCTCCGATCAAAGGCTGATTTATACTAAGCCTTCCTCATTGACTGTCCAACGTGTCAATTTATGATTAAGGAAGCTGGCTGCGGTTTTCAGTTTTCAGAAGGCTTCCTAGTGCATTAGCCTAAGAACGGCCGACAGATGCGACAGGCATTCAATTCCATTCCAGTTCCAAAGACGTGCCAAAACCTGGCTTTAATTCGATGATTGATTACATATATAAATTGTTCAAATGCTTCCTCTTCATCCGGCCCACTGTGCCGCTATGGGTGGCTTTAATTAAAACAGAATTAGGTCTCATCTGCGACCACATTAGCATAATGTTGTTGAACTTGATCGGCGGTTTGTTGTTGCCCACCGTGTAGTCTAAAAATAGCCGCACAGTGGGACCAACAGTCGCCACGGACCCACATGAGAACCACCGTGGCATGAGTCAGAAAACCTTCGAACCGCTTTGCTAATCTTATCGCGCCGTATTCACGAATTTCAATAAAATGCTCAAGTCTTTTCCATATTCGCTGGCGACCGACGAGCGGCGGGTCGCCGCAGTGAATAGATTTCGTAATAAAATATTTATTAAACTATTGTATGGATGGTATTATCAATTTCTACTGATCGTAAATTGTAGGTTTTATGATTGAAAAATTTCCCAAAAAAACCAACCCAACCCAATCCAAACCCCCCACCAATGAGCGTGTGAGGTGTGTGGGGAGAATGGGAGCGAGAGAGGGAGAAAGAATGAGATCGGTAGGCTTTTCATGGTCAACATTGTGGTTAATCGCTGCGGCACACGGCCAGACCCGGTCCCGGTACCGGTCGACAAAGGGCCGAATGTGGCACCTGTTGCCATTGTCTTTGGCCGTTGTTATCAATGGCCAATCATCACCTCGCCGCGCTATCAATTCAATCGGATCGGTGGCGATTTGCATATTAAAGTCATAACCGAGCTGCGACAAAATAAAGAAATAACGATCGATCGCTGGTTCGATTGATCGAGGTACTGCCGATCGAGCGAAAGAGATAGTGACCGCTGACAATTTATGCAGCTTCCACCGGAGCCTGGAAGAGTCTCGGCTCAGCTCACTCTGGGGCCAATTTTACGACTTTGCAAAATGCTATCGATCGGTCGGTCGGTCCAACCTCTGATCGTCGTTGGTGATGCTGCTTTGTTTTAGATTTTTTTTGTTTTGTTTTTATCTTCGAAATCTAACGTCGCCTGTCAGAGGGCATAAAAAATTTAATAAATTTTCCCGATCCACGATCCACTGAGCCGATGGACGGATCGCTGGATCGTCGGATCGATGCGATGGTGATTGAGATAGACACAGAGATAGAGATACAGAAACAGATAAACCTGGTGATGGAGGTTCGAAGAGTGCGAGGTGAAGGAAACCACGCGATGACATAAAATTTTAAGAGAATCATAATGAATTCCTAATTGATCATTATCATTTGTTACTTTTGACAGTCGTAAACAACCAACTAATATCTGTATTAACTGGGCCTCCAGATCGCATCGCATCAATATCGAGAGCGACCGTTGATCCATCGCTGGAAGCGATCGAAGCGATCGCACGGGAAACAGTGGAAGTGGATCAACTCAGTCGCCTCATGGGCCAATAAAAGTCGCTTGGCTTCGTGAGTCGCTCGTCTCCACACGGCTCTTTTTATGGCCCTCCATTGTGGCCATTGTCATGGCATGGCGGCAACTATAGTTGTTGTTGTATTGGTGGTTCATTCGCATTGTTGTTGGGTTTTGTTTTTATGTTCTACCATCAATCAAAAGGTGACGATTGAAAAATCGTAAAACTTCATTTTATTATCAGCTCTTGGACTCATTTAAAATCATCCACTGCATATGCTGCGGAGCTGATCTAACGGCCATCGGATTTGAGTCGACTGAAATTTGAATTGTTTGCTTTTGGCTGGTCGGTTGGCTGGCTGGCTTTTGCTTTTGGTTATTTATTAAGCATGAAATTTTTGGCAGCATTCGGTGGCCCCCGATCTGCAACGTGACCTTGCAGGCGACGACCTTCACTTTCACGATAATGACAACGGAAGTCGAGAAATTGTCGTAAAAGACTGTTGACAGAAATAACAATTGACATGTGGTCGGTTCTGGTTTGAAACTGGGTCGTCAACGCGAAACTATTTAAATGCAAATTCAACTCTTTATTGTCGCGATAAAAGATACAAAGTCGAGATTTTCATCCTAACACCCCCAACCCCTGAGTATCCTAGTTTGCCTTGGCGATAGGAGGCGGCAGGTAGGTCTCTGGAAGCTGAACATCGGCGTCACTGGAGGCTGGACTTGACGCCACACCAGCCACCGCCGTGATCGGAGCCACGCCCTCGTCGGAGACATCACTGGTTCCGCCCAGGGCATCGTAGTGACCTGAGAATGGACGGGAGATAAAAGATTTTCATCTACAAGTGCTGGTAACCATCAGCGAAATCCCACTAACTCACCTTGAATGGCCTGCCGGATGCGCAGCGCCTCCTCGGCCGTCTTGTACTGGACGAACGCCACCTGGGGCTTGTGTTCGCGGGGCGCTGGGGTCACGGCCTCGGCGCTGACCTCCAGCGAGGGCGCCTCCTTGGCGAGCACGTAGATGGCGGTCTGCTCCTCGGTGGGCGCCACGTGGGCCACGACGTGAGCCCGCGTCGCGCTCGCCGGGGCGGGGGCGTCGATGAAGACCACGCGGTAGTTTTTGCGCGGTCGACCCACGGCGACGTGGCGCACGATCGGCTGCTCCGAGTGTAGCACGGGGGCCCGGTGGAGGTAGATGTGCTTGGTGATCAGGAGTGGCTGGGCCGGGTCAAGGTGGTGATAAGCAGGGTCGCCGATCGGTGGCGACTGGTCGTTGCAGGGCTTCGAAGTCGGTGGGTGCGGATGGAAGAGGGGGCTTTGCAGGAAATCGGGAACGGAGCTGCTGTAGCTGGGATGCTGGTAGTTGTAGCGATGATGGTCGAAGCTGACGTCTGCACGAGCAGCGGTTAAGGTGAATGCGGCGGTGATGGTGATGATTAGCTGAAAGGTATCAACCATAGACAGAAGACTACTTGGTATTCAGGAATTTTACACCTCGCTGCGTGTGAAACTCACCGCGATTTTGCTCATTTCTAAGGATTTGCACAACTATTTTGAAATGTATTGACATCCAGTCACTTCGACACTGATTCCCACCCCAAACATGGTCCCCGGTTTTATATCAAACTATCGAAAATAATAGACCACTAATAACTCTACTATTACTACTAAACCTTCTAATTAGTTGGGGGTTTTTCGCATTTGCTAATTACTTGAAACAATAATTTCGCAATAGGTACTCCGGATATCATGTGGTGAATATGGTGGACTATAGTAATTTTGGTGTGCTGTTGCTTTCTCATAAAAATGCCGCTAATTTTTGACAGGATTGTTTCATGATTTTGCGTGTCACTTTCCACGTTTTGTATGTTTTTTCTGAAAGGTGTTAATTAATTAATATGGCGCTAAATATCGACTTTCGATTTCAACCATGAACAGGATGTAGTTTTGGTTTTCTTTCTCTTATGTTATACTTTTTAATTGGTACCATTTAGTATTGAAATTGCAATTCAAAGATTTGTTCGAATTTCCAATCAAACGATATTTGAAATTTGACGAAAATTCTATTCTATTGCAAGAATTGTTGAATAACTCAAACTTTCTCTTCTAATTTTTCAGACGGTTGGCAGGCCTTCCGGGACTCGAATCGCCTCCAGTACTGGGAGTACAAAAAGGCTCTGGTCCATCTGCAGGCCATCTACGGCATTTTCCCCTACTACAAGGTGTCGATCGAAAACCGGTAGGAGAAATCAAATCAATATTAAATTAAATATTTTAAATATATTTGAAATGTGAATTTCTCTTCCAGGTACAACAAGTCTCATGACTATATCATCACCTTGTCCGAGGGCGAGATCGGCCTGCCCGATAAGTATTTCTATAACATCGACCAGAATGACGAGGTGAGTTTCAGCCGGAGGATGTTTTTCTCCCATTTTTCACTATTTTAACCATCTCCATCCATCCCTCTCCCACAAATAGATCGTGCGTGGCTACAAGTTGCTGCTGAGGGACTTCGCCATTAACATGGGTAAGAATTTAAATAATTATGTATTTTAATGGAATGTGCTAATTTAAGTAAGTAAAGATCAATAATTTGTTTTTTAATTATCTTGATGTGACTATATTTGATATTAAAAAAAATATTAATACCAAAAATTTTAAATTTTTTTTTTAAAATTTAAAATCAATCTTTTCCATGACTCCCAGGCATCGTGGCTCGCGAGGCCGAACTCTTCGCGGACGAGATCTTCCACTACGAGAAGCGGATCGTGAACCACATCAAATCCTTCCAGGACTCCGGGGAGCGCCATAAGAACGTGATCTTGACGCTGGCCGAGATCAAGAACCTCGCGCCATCGGTGAGCGAAATAATTATATTTTTATCGAACTGTGGAATTTATAAAAATCTCCACTTCCAGCTGCCCATTTTCGAGACGCTGCAGGCCGTCTTCCCGCACACGAAGATCACCGAGGAGACGGAGGTATTGGTGCGGGACGTCGAGGTCTTCCACGAGCTGTCGACCGTCGTCTCGACGTCGGACAAAAAGTGGGTTCATTCTTATCTTTCTCTCCCCCTATGGTTTCACACATTAATTTCCCTGTCCCTGTCCTTTGCAGGCCCATCAACAACTTCATCATCTGGTCCCTGGCCCGCCACCTGCTGCCCCACCTGTCCAAGGAGTACCGCACGCTCGTGGAGAACTTCGACCATGCTGTTTACGGTGAGTCTCGATGTCGCGTTCTCGACCATGGCCAATTGACTGAATCCATCTCCTCTGATCCTTTCCAGGCCGCACCGCCGCGTATCCGCGCTGGATGATCTGCACGAAGATCGTTCGCGACTGGCTGCCCTTCGCTGTCGACGCCCTGCAGCAGAATCCGGAACTCATCGGGTCGTCGTCGCCATCGTCACCGTCGGGTTCGGCCGGTTCAACGTCCTTCGCCGGACGCTTGAAGCACTCGCAGTTCCCGAACAAGACCCACGGCAACGACGAGTTCCTGCGCTTGGCCTACTACAGCCTGCGCAACCAGCTGCAGGCGTCGCTGGACCAGGCCGACTGGATCGACGGGGCGCTGAAGCAGTTCATCAACGAAAAGGTTGCCAATCGCATTGAAATCAAGTCAGTCAAGTAGTTTGAACCTTCAACGATTCTCCCTCGACAGTTGACATCGATGCGGCTGCAGATCGGGATCCCCGAGGAGGCCCTTGAGTCGCGGAGCTACATCAAGGACTACTACAACGAGCTGCTGCTGAACAACCTGTTCTTCGTGGAGCACCTCGAGTCGATCTGGAGCTTCCGCCGGGCACGCATGGAGGAGAAGCTCAAGTCGCTCAATATCGTCGACACGTGAGTGTGAATTTTCGCAATCGCAAGGAACTTTTCAAATCGTTATTCTTATTCTTGTAGTATCATCTCGGAGATGTATACGCAGGAGGAGCCGCGGACGATCGCCTACTCGAACATCCTCAACATGCTAATCATATCGCGCGGCATCACCATCTCCCAGTACTACGACTATCGCTATCCGGTGTAAGTTTCGTGGGATTTCTTCCTCTGCCAAAGGTCTTTAATCCACCCCTTTGTGCCCTTCCACAGCCCGGTGAACTTCGCCCGCATCGGCGCCGACATCGTCGAGGTCCTGATCGACAGCATCGCAACCTTCGTCGAGCAGTTCAAGGCCGAAGGCAATGGCCATGGCCACGACAACCTGCGGTTGGCGCCCGTCGACGTCGCCTGCATCACTGCCGACGAGGAGAACACGGAGGATCTGCGGCAATTGTCGGAGAACGCTCTCAAGAGCTTCCAGGTCACACTGAGCGCTGCCAAAATCACTGCCAAAGCCCTGAGTTCCTTCATCGAGGCGATCGACACGGCGAGTCCGATCATCGGGGCCACCATCGACCAGCAACTGACGTACGAGAACCTGCGGCTGACGCAGCGCCACCGGCTGCCCGGCCTGCGGTCGTTTAACGAGAACGAGCTCTTCACTCTCGCCTACATGCAGAAGCACTGCAGCACCTCGATCGCGGACAAGGACTACGCCCAGATCAAGCCCCATGTCGAGAAGAAGCTGGCCGAGAGATACCTGTAAGTTGGGCGGCTAATCAGAACCTCGTATGGGTTCAACGAGGTCTTTCGATCCACTCAAAATTAATCTGTTTGGGTCGGACGATCCCAGAACCGGTGGCACTGACTTCGATCTCAAAGCTTTTTCCCTTGGCTTTTCGCGGTTTCTAATGCTTGATCTCGTCTCCTCTTCAGATTCAACGCCACCTGGAACCACATCCAGTTCCTGCCCCGCTCCTCCAGCTGCTCCGTGCCCGACGTCCGCTGCTCCCATATTCTCTAGACGACTCCCGATCGATCGACGATCCGCTACACACATACATATAGACGTATTGCCAGACCCTGTAGACTTAACGTATTCTCAGTACACACATGCATCATCTAAATTAAATAAGTATTTGCTCCTTGATTTAGAAACCTCAACAGAAATCACAAATACATACAGTATATGGAAACTACAAATTCAAATAGACATATTTTACATTGTATGATCAGAATTTTATTGTATTTAATTTTAAAGTTGTAAGAATTTATTTAAATTAATGAGAAATTGTATTTTTAATTATTTCTAGTTTGTACAAAAAAGACAATTTTTTCTATTGAAAACATACATACGATAACGATAAATTTAATTTAAATAAAACAAATTGAACTGTAAAAATAATGGTAGAACAAGAGACTTTCATTGCAGTGGGGACGACGAGGACTCGAAGCCCATCCCAAGAACGGCCGGTGCATTGGGCGACCTTCGAAGGGGCGGAGGGCTGTGAAAGACCAGGCCAGGCCGGTCTGTCGTCCGTCTGCCTATCTGTCTGCTCGTAAATTTGTCCGCTGGGACGTCATGTCACTTTGTAAATGTCGAATTCCACCAGGCGATCAGGAAACCCAGACCGTCGCTCTGCAACGCTTCGGTGTCCGCTCTAACTTTCTCTCTCTCTCTCTGTCTCTGTCGCTCTCTACGGCTCGCTCCCACTAGTCTAGACAACGACTAGAGCTGTTGAGTTGTCAAAAAATAGTAAACAAAGCTGCCAGACCTGCAGAAGAAGAGTTGCCAAGTCGCAACATCTTCGCCTGCACATTCGATCAATGAAATGAAGTTTCGTTTCCCAAAATCAATAAATACGCCGATAAGAATCCTTTGTTAATGGAAGATTTCTCCATCTTCCCCCTACTGAAACTGAAATACGGGTGTATGTTTCTAGTTTCTGATAGTTTTTTAATTATTTGCCCGCTAATGATGGGATTACTTTCGAGGCAAAGAGAAGCGAACGCCGAAGGTCGACTCTGACTCATGGGCTGCGGCGAGTTTCTGGGTCAAGGGGAGCCCCGTCCGGCCGTCCGTCCGACCATGTGTCTGTCCATCCGTCCGCACAGGTGGCGGGAGAGCTGTCGCTATTCTAACCATCAGACGTCAGCTGGAGGAAAATCGAGTGTGGAATTCGTGACGTCTGGCGTTGCTGCTCCGTCGCGGCCCCACCAAAGTCGCGGAGTCGCCGTCGAATCGTTGAATGCGGTCGCGGCGACATTTTCAAAAATCACCTGATTCAACTTTCCACCAGGCGTCCAGAAAGCAGCAGACGACGGCCGGCCAGACGCGACTCGTGTTCGCGTCTCTCACGCGTCCAAAAACAAGAGACAAAAAACACAAAAACAACGGCGCCTGACAAGTGTCAAGCGAGGGAGCAGAGCTGCCAGAGCGTGTACAGCGCAAGTGTTGCCACCACCACCCATTTCGAAGCCACTGTTGGTGGTCCCAAAAACAAAAAAAAAAAAACATATTTCAAGTATTTTTTTGATTTTGTTTTATTTTTTACATAATTTATTTTTCATAGAGGAATGTGTGGATTTTTATTTTGTTGTTTTTTGTATTCGCAGCGACTGTTTGTTTGTTGTTCATGTCTTTAGTTTATAACGATTTATAAAACATTTCATAATCTTAACAACGTTTTTATAATTTTATTTTTCTGTCTGTTTCGTTATTTAATATTTTATTAAATTAATTATTTACTTTTACTCATAAGTTCCATAATACATTTCATTATATATTTTTGTTGTTGTTCTTCTTTATAATAATAAATTATGTTATTTCCATGTTTCCTTTTTGCTCTTTTAGACTAATTAATTAATTTTCTCTGGCGCATTTAATACTTGGTTTAATTTTCTTTGATTTCATGTTTTTCTCTTTGTTTCGTGTACATTAAACATGTCCTTATTCTGTTAGCTTTTTTGTTTTTGTTTGAATGCGTTATTATTGTATTTCGTTACCCTTGCTTTAATTAAGTTGTATTTTGTGGTTGTATTTGTTTTCATAAATTTAATGTCATAAGCTTCATTTACTTGGAATTGTATTCTTTGCATACTCTTTAAAGTATATGTTGTTTTTCTTTTACATTACAAATAAAATTCTTAGGTTTGTGTGGAAATTTAGAATATTTTTAATTGGGTTTAAAATGATTCATCGTCGCCTATAGTTTAGCAGAATTTTCTGTTTATAGAAAACAAAATGTCAACTGATGGAAAATATTTTTTTTTGTTTCAATTTGCTACTACGATTGCGAATGTCGCCGATTGGAGAAAAGATTAAGTTTTTCCAAAATGAAAATGTTGTTGGTTTTCGATTTGAAATAGTTTCCTGCTGCTCCACTGAATTGTATTCAATAATTTTATTTTTTTGTTTGTTTTGTTTTTATTTCCAGTCTTTTTAATAATGAAAATAAAACAAAAATCACTTCTATTTTATGTAATAGTTAATGAATAAAGCGAATTTCTGAAAATCGTAAACGTTTGCATATAATTTTTAATATTTAGTTTTAATAAGTTTACTTTCATTATTAGTATTATTTAGTTTTGGCAAGTTTATGTTTTTCATTATAATTTTAATAATTCATAATTAGTACTTGTTAAATGGTATCTCTTAGGTTTATAAAAAGCGTTTCTTTTCATTTAAATTTACATATACTTTATTATATATCATTGTTACAAAATCAAATGAAAGCATAATTTTGAGACTTCGATATGTTGTTTTTATGAACCTACTACGAAACAAACGAATACAATTTGAATATATATGGAAGAGACCGTAAGCCAGTGGAAAAGCATGCAAATGGCGTTTCAACTACTTCCGGTGAGAGTCAGAAGCATGTTCGAAGGAAGATTTCGGTACAAATGAGGACGAGACCAATCGAAACAGTCTAGAGGAAAGGAGTAAAAATAGGAGTAAAAAACGAAGCAAATTCAAACCATAGACTTATATACAAAATATAATAGAAAATACTGCATAGTGAATAATAAATAACGAAAATAAATAAGTCGATAACAATGTATTTAAGAAGGTGATAAAAGAAGAAACTTACATTTTCAGGTAAACGAATAAACTATAAAACTAGTTTAATATCAACAGTAATTTATTAATTTGACTAGTAATTTAAAACTCCTAATAAAAGATAATGTTTCAAAAACCTATTAATTTTTATTTACAATTCGCTTCACTGCGTTTTTTGTTCTTCATTTTTTTTTCATTTTGTTGTTGTTTTCTGTTTCTCCTTTGATACATTCTTTACTTCTGTTCGCGTTTAATTTTCATAAAAATCTATGAGAACTTCAACTTTTGTGCAAAAAAAAAAATGATTTAACAAATCCAAAATTTCCCTCTATTTCTATTACAAAACAAATGAAAACAAAAAAAACTAAAATTGTATTTGTGTGCGTGTGGACGGTATTCAAAGCTTTACAATTTATACTTCCTTCGTATTTGTTTTTAAATTTTTTATTTTTTTAATTGCTGATTTTCTCACGATTAATTTGTTTAAAAATTAAGAAATTCTCGCATTATGTTATTTACAATTACATTATTTAAATTTAATGTGTTTTTTTGCTTTGGTTTTTTGTCTTGTTTTTTCATCGTTTTTGTTTTTGTTGAATATTATTGTGTGTTACATCGTTTTAAATTCTTTCACTTGAATATAAAAAAGCAAATAAAAATTGCGTTTTCAGTCGGCTTAAATTGCAATAAAAATATTTCACTGTTTTTACGTAAGTATATTTTTTTGTTCTGTTTTCGTTTTTTGTTTTTCTTCGAAATTTCAAAGATTTCTCAAAGTGGTCCAAAAGTTTGTTCTTGTTCTTGCTCTTGTTGTTGTTCTTGTCTTGTTCATGTTGTTGTTGCTGTTTCTGTTTCTGTTGCTGTTCTTCATAGTTTGGTTGTTGTGGCTGTGGTCACTGATTTCACTGTTGCAGAGGCAAAAAAACCGGCTACCGGGAGGCGGAAGCGAAGCGTTCGAAACGAAATCCGGCATTGGTGGAACTTCTGATAAAAGTGCATTGGGCGTGGATCGAGGGGTGTCCGGGGTTTGTCTGTCTGGGCTTTTGGTGTGGCGTCGGCGGAAGGGCGGAAGGGGCGGGGTGAGGAACGGAAGTGTTCGAAAAACTAATGATACAAAAGTTGAAGTCTACTTTTAGGCGTGCGAGAGCTCAAGTCAAATAACGGCTACTTCGGTCTACTGCGATTACAATCATCTCTTGGCAAAAAAGCTTCTCCCTTCATCTCCGTCCTGCTGGGTTCTCTCAAAGCCGGAAATGATAGTGTTCGGATAGATTTAACTCTCTTCTCTTCTTCTTCTTCTACGCGATTGCGTACCGCTTGACAAAACTGGAAGTATTTTGTTCTTGAAATAAACTTTAGTATTTACATTATCCTACTCGACATTATCCTTGCAATTATTCTCATTTATAATTGTGTTACTTGTAATTAAATTGTATGGTAATTTAATTGTAATTGTAATTAAATTCAATTTAATTAAATTTAAGTTCTGTTTGGTTTTACAATTTCACATGAAACTTAACGGCAGTTTTTTCCTCAATTAATTAATTTGTTGAACCCATTAATTAATCAATCAATTAATTAATTAATCAGTTAGCTTCTCGTATAATTTAATTTCATATATAATATTTGACTAGTGTTGTTGTTGTTCTTGTAATTATATTAAATGGCAATATTTTTGTTGTTGGTTTCGCGATCCGACAAATCTCCGAATTCCGAAAGTCATCCGCAGAAATCGTCGCCAATTTTGTCCTATTCATCTATATATATCTACATATATATCTGCTGTACTCTCTTGATTTTGTCTTTACTATAAATTTTGTGAAAGCTAATCTTGCATTGGTATTTTTATATTTTATGTTCTTTGGTTTCCCGAAATAATTCTCTACAATAATTTCACTATATTTAGTTCTTTTCTGTTTCGATCTGTACTGAATCGGTACTAAATAAAAGGAAATTAATAATTCATAATAATAATAACTAAGCGTTTTTCTTTGTTGTTATTTTGTTCTTTGGGGTTTTTGGTTTTGTTTTCGTTTTACGTTTTTGTTGTATTCGCCGATTTTCTACTATTTGCTGGTTTGTCACTAATTCATGAAACTTTATTCTCCTAATGATATTTCTCACTAAATGTTTCTTTTGCTATCTTTGATTTCTTTGGTTTGAAAATTGATTTACTCGACTCCCTTGTGGTTGCTTCTGTTTTTTGGATTTTCTTGTTTTTTTGTGATTTTTGTTCATCGCTCTAACCACGATCTCGAGCTACATCTACTACACTACAACTACTGGCTCCCGGTCGACGTCCAGGGTCCTGGACTGCTCCGGCTGCTCCTCAGACCGATGATCCTTGGACCGCTGATCCTGAGAACGATGATCCTTAGACCGCCTTCGAGGTCGTCTCCGGCTGCCAGCGCAGCATCTCGCGACGCCAGTTCGCGACCTTCGCTGAATGATTTACTACAGTGGGCGGGGAGGGGGAGTTCAATGAGTTCAAGCAGTTCGAGGAGTTCGCGGATCGATTTCGAGGGTCGACCCGAGGCTCTCGCACTCACCCAGTAGTCAGACGTCGGTCTCGATGCTCACCGCGAGGGCGCTGTTGTGCCGCAGCTGCAGGCTGTTCGTCGTGGCCGTGGCCGCCGGCAGCGGACGCAGCCCGTTCTGCTGCTGCTGCTGCTGGAGCTGCTGCTTCTCGAACGACTGCTGGGCGCGCAGGAAGGGCGCGATGTGGCGGCCGGGGTGGTCGGCCAGGCAGCCGGGGGTCGCGTCCATGCCGTCGTCCAGGTCCATGATGTCCGACGAGGATTCGGAGAGCGAGGATTTCTTCAGGTGAGGTCCTGAAGAGGAGAGATCGAACATTGGTTTGGGGAAAATTTGAGCCAAGGATTCTGGGCGAACTCACCTAAAGCACCCGGCAGGTATGAGCAACTAGTGACGTGATTGAAGTTCTGGCTCTGCATCTCCTCCTGGTCGGTCTCCCTGTGGTAGAAGTAGTTGAAGTTGCTGACGATGACCGGCACCGGAAGCGCGATCGTCAGCACGCCGGCGATCACGCACAGGGAGCCCACGATTTTGCCCCAGAAGCCGACGGGCCTAAAGGGATCGCGCCGAGGCAGAGATCGCACATAGAGAAAAAGACAGCGCTTTAGCTTAACGTTATCGTGATTGATCTGGTTTTGTTTTTCAATTTCTTATTTTCGTGTAAGAAATTCTGTCGGAAAAGACATCGATTTACAAAATCTCAGAAACAATAAGAATGAAACCAAAGAGAGAACCAAATAGGAAATGATCGAGAACACAAAACGAAAATCGTTACGAGTGTGTGAGCGAGATGAGAGAACGATGAGAGATGGCCACAGAGATGGATCAATGGACGGATGAAATGGTGTAGTGATGATTGAGCCGCGGGTGGAGAGAGCGAGATAGAGTGGAGAAAGAGCGAGGTGGGTGAGTGAGAGAGTGAGAAACTAAAGGTTAAGTCGAGTTGGTCGATTCTACGTGATTCTATCGTGACGTCACACCGACGTCGTGGACTGACTGACTGAGTGGTGGTTCGCTGACTGATTAATTGATGATTTTTTTATTGTTGTCACTTATGAGTTTGGTTGGGGATCGGGACTGAGGTTGATTAGAGTGAGGAGAGACAAAATGTATATATAAAGATCGGTTGACAGAGATCAGCTACAGTAATAGAAAGTACTTTAATATCATATGTTCGTTAATGGTTTAGTAAGCTCTAGTAACTAGCATATCAACATGATTAGGAATTGTAACTTTTGGTAGATATATTTATATATATATAAATATAAATATATGTCATTACGGTTATTTGCAAGCGTGCTTCTCATACGTTTCGGGGTTCGTTGCTCTCAAACTAAAAGCATTGCCACATGCACGAAAGCTGGAGACAGGTGGGAAGGGGTTGGGCTTGGGCTTGGGCTAGGATTGGGTTGGGTTTCTTTGGGTTGTATTTCGGTTACAAATAGGGATCGAGTTGGGAGGGTTTTTGGTTTTTTGGATTGTTTTTTTTATTATTTTTAGTATTTCAAAGTTGTACATTTTTATTCCTTGATTGTGTTTTTTTTTTATTTTTAAGATAGTACATAGATAGAAAAACACTCAGAAAGAAACATATAAATTGTTTGTTGTTTTTGTTATAGTAAGTAAGTATTTCGAAATTACAACATATAGATTTGCATTGGCTTCCTTCTCTGACATGTCTTACTTACCTGCGATAAACATAGACATACATACATATACTCGAGATAACGTTAAATATTTGCATTTACATATTTCTTGTTTTCTTTTGATTAGCTTTGTCTTTGGTTAATTTTTCTCAATCCACTGTAAACACGAGACACGTTCTCAACGTGCATTAATTGAAGATAGAAAAAATAAATTGAAAAAAAAAAAATTAAAATTTAAAATAAATTAACAAATTTACAGAGGGTCCCACACTTACAGTTATTTACAAAACGACGGATTTCAGTGGTTGGTGGAAGAGGAACAAATGTGGTAACGAGGAGTATTTGTAAGTTATTCACATGGACTTTAGTGATGGACTTAAGAGTGATGAGCCACAAAAAAAGAACAAAAAACGAATTTTAATGCCATGGAGATAACAAACACGATCGATAGTGGATCAACAACAACAAAGGCTAGTCCGATTCCAGCTACAAGTACATTTATGTACAGAGAATCTTCAAACCTAAGACTAACTAAGAATTCCAAGCTCTGATTTACTAAAGAACGAAAAAATGTATATAAATAAAAATACTTCAAAATAAACCGCCAACAGGTGGGGAAGAGCGGGGCCAACGACCGATCGGAGTGTTGGCTTCCACCCCTCGAGCAGTCGGAAGCGCCTCCGAAAGCTGGTTAGGCTTAGGCCGCCGAGCGACAGGGCTTGGGAGGGTGGATTTTTTGGGGGCTGAGGTTGGGGTTGGTCTGGAATCGGATCGAATCGGGGCTGGAAAGTTAATGTAACTCAAAAGCGGGCCCTCCGCAGCCGCCACTGGCACTGGACCGAGCGACGACATCCGGATTCCGGTTCGGCGAAGTCTTGGCGACATTTGAAGGGACTGAGGGTGGCCGGGGCAAATTCGACTTAGGCTCTAGGTGTTTACAATGTTTCTATTAGCTTTCTAGGTATAGTTCGCGCTTAAATACTACAAAGACTTAGCGAGACTTAAGGGCCGAGGCCGCGTTCGTGGCGCTCTTTGAATTACATTAACTTTCTCGTCTCGTCGAAATAAAATAGCTTAGTTACTCTTGTTGTATGTTTTCATAATAATAATTTTATTATTTTTCACTTTTCAATTTTCGTCATCATTTCGCTTATTGATGTCGGTTTTCTTTTGTTTTTGTTTTTATTTTTGTTAATTTTTGTCTTTTCTTTTTTCTCTTCTGTATCTCTATTTGTATTTCTAAGAGGAGAGTGTGTGAGTGTGTGTGGCATGTTTATTTTCTAAAATAATATTTCTGTGTATTCATTTGTTTTTTCTTACATATTTTTGTTTAATTTGAAATATATTCGCAGCGACTTTGTTTAGGTTTTTTCTTATTTTTGTATTTTTTAACGCTTATAAAACATTTTAAGATCTTAACAACGTTTTTTCTCACTTCATTAAATTTACTCATAATTTTTTTAATCTATATTTTTATACTTTTTCTATTTTATTCAATAATTAGCTTTTGGAAATAATTATTGGTTAATTTACTTGGAAAATCATAGTTCATCTCTATAAATATCAAAGTTAAATTTAGTGAAATCGAAAGTATTTTCCTGGCGTTCGAAACGTTCCTTACTTCCACTGAAGTGATTTACTCTTTAAGTTACTAGCGATATTCATAATACTTTCTGACACCTATAGTTAATTCTCATAACGACGTGGATTCAAATTTCGATTTATATAATTATATGTATAATTATATATATATATATATTTTGAATATTTTTGTTTTCTTTTCCAATTCTATCTAAATTATCGTTACTTTTACGCAAATAAAAACAGGAATTTCGTTTCGAGCAAAATTCGTATATACTTTTCTTTGTCTTGCTTGAATGCGGTTTTTCTCAGTGTGCTTTTGTTTATTTTTTCTTTGTTTGTTTATTTTGTAAATAATTTTTTAGTCTATTAAAGCGACATATCCTTTATTCTAATGAAAATTCTAGATGTCTGCTAATGCCAATTTCTAATCGAAAAATGCACAAAATCAATCGACGCTGCTTGTGTCGAACGTGGTTGGGTGTGTGTTGAGCGTGTCAGTGTCTGTGTGTGTGTGTGTGTTCTTTAAAATTAATTACAATTTTGCTTTATGCTATTTTCCAGTCTTTGTCAATTAATAAAAAAATTATCTCTGCTAATTTTAGGCAAAATTTGCGAAATTTCTCTTTACTTATTTTTGTTATATTTTTTAGTTTTAGGTTTTGGAAAACATGGAAATTGTTATTGTTTAGCTTAGTTGTTGGAGTCAGTTGTTCGAAGTGTTGAAGTTGAGTAAGTGTGTGTGTGTGTGTGTGCGAGTGTATTCAGAGACTGTCTGAAGTCATGAAATGGAAACTATTAAACTATCAATTTCTTTGGTTTCGTATTTAATTTTATTTTATTCAAATTTCGCTATGTTGAGTTTAGATTTGTATTCAATGCCATCGATATGTTTGCTTCTTTTGTGGAGCTTGCGCGAGCAGCGAAAATAAATGTCAAGACCCTGGCGAGACTGGGCAGGAGTCGAAAATATTATCAAAAATCCAGCCGATAGCGAAAAACGTGATAATGAAGAATTTTCATTCATTGAAATTTTTACAACAAATGAGTGTTCTGGGGAAAAATATGAATCGAGCAATTTTCGGCTTTTCTGTTGTGAATTTGAAAATAAAAATAATATATATGAATACTCCTTGGAAAACAGCTAGTAGTAGTTCTTTCAATAGCGACTAATATTTACACGATTACTTATGAAAAAATATATATGCTTCAATTTTTCTAAATTTATTATTGTTATTATTTCCATTTTAGCTTTAACTTTCTTTACTGACTCGTGGTATTTGGTAGTTTATGTTATATTTAGTTTCAATTAAATAAATTTCTCAATTAGTTAGTAATAAGTTTACTTTAAGCGCTTCGTCAATTTGTTAAATATTTGCTTAATTTTAAAACTCGTCTAATTAGGTTTGTTTGTTAATTTTTGAAGATGTGAGTTGAAATTGGTTGAATGTTGAGCTTTTTTATTTGTTTATTGTTTCAGCGAATATTTCGTCAAAAGAAGAAAATAATTTTTAAGAAAATAAAATACACCGGAAACAAGTGGAAAAACGAGAAGAGCCAAAAGAGGAGGAACGGAAAGGAGAGACGAAAGAAACGAAGATTAGATAACGCAAGGTAAGGGAGAAGAGACGGAAAGTAAAATTAAACATAACAAAATAAAGATTAAAAGCAAGCATTGGAAAACAAGGACAGCATTCAGAAGTACGAAAGCATGGCAGAGGCAAAGCAGGGAGAGTGAGAGAGAGAGGGCGACTGATCAGCTGGGACTGAGACAGCCTAGGAGCAACGGAGTCAGGGCGGTGAGAGGGGGTGCGAGCGAGACGGCAACAGCAGACTTCGGAGTCGCTCCGCGGGAGAATTCGTCGACGTTTAAATAAAAACTCAGTGGATTCGATAACAATGCATTTTAGTTATTGTTTTTTTTGTGTTCTTTCTATTTTTTCTTTTCTTTCATTTTCCATTCGATGCAACAATATTTCGGCTACAAACTTAGACAAACATAATGGGTAATTTACAAATCAGGATAAACGTAAGCTAACGACATTTGATCTCTAACTAAGCTAACTAGAGCTACAACTTAGGCTAAACTAGCACTAAAACTTGAGCTTACCGCGCACTAAGACTAAGTGAGAAAATGTACAAACTGACTAAAATTAAGAATACTAATCGCAATATTCGCTAAAACATTAGAAACTAAAAAATTTACAAATTTTACAATGCAATCATTTCAAAAAATCATTAAGTTAAACAATCAATATAATACAAAAAGAAAATCATACAAACAATAGTGCACGAAATCATTTAAGTGAAAAAATATCGGCTTAAATGAAAATTCAAAATTCAATTTTATTTCATTAATAAATTTATTAATATTAATAATTTTAAGAATTATTTTCTCCTCTTTTGTGGATTTTTTGGTTTTCATTTTTTGTTTGGTTTTTACAATTGGTTTTTGTTTTAGTTTTATTTACAGTGTGTATTATTAATATATATATATATTAATTTTTTATACATTTTGTTGCTTTGTGTTTTTGAATTGGTTTTTTTGTTCTGGGTTTTAATAATTAATTCAATTCAATTTATTCAATTTAAATTCAATATTTGTTTAAATATTTTCCTAAAACATTTTCACTTGACTTGAATTAAATCAATGCGTATGCTCCAGATACGTATATATCTAGATACAATTAGGTTGTTACGTCTCGCTATGAACACATGTATTTCAAAGAATCTTCATTAACATTAAGTTGTTTACTCAATAATTATTTACTGATTTTGGGTTTTACACTAGCTTAGGTTTCGAAAATAGGCAGATCTCATGTTTATCTTGAAGCTTGGAAACGAAGTCCGAGAGCGCGACTTGCGGTGGAAATGCATTTACCTATGTATGTGTGAGTGTGTGTCTGCGTGTATGTCAGAGTGAGTTCGGTTGAGGACTTGAGAGAAAATGAGAGAGAGAGAGAGAGAGAGAGAGTAGAGAGCAGTGATGGCTGGAGGCTGGGCAGAGAAGTCGGAGAGAAAATTTGTTTCGTTCGTCCTATTAAAATTAACTAGTTCAACTCTCGGTTAAATATCTTACACAAGCTATAGCTTTTTACAATTCAAGTGCTTCGTTTTCCACTGATCTTCTCTCTCAGAACCCTTCATAGTAACATAGAGAAATAACTTAATACAAAAATCATTTAAAATGTAACTACGTCTTATCGGTAAAACTTTCGAAATTAATTATTCAAATCAATTTTAACTCTGAAAAGGCAAAACACGCTGCTAATGTTATTTCTACATAAATTGACATAATATTGTATAAAATTGTGATTGGTAACTAAACTTCGGTAACTAAATTTTGGTAACAAATATTCATTAACAAAAATTTAGTATCTAGAAATTGGTAACTAAAAGTCGGTAACAAAATTTGGGAACAAAAATTCGCTAACTAAAATTCGGTAATATAATACAGTAACTAAAGTTTGTTGATTGAAATTCGGTACCTAGAAATTAGTAACAAAAATTGGGTTACTAAAATCTATAACAGAATTCGGTAACTAAAATGTATGACTTTTGGCGCGCTCAGGAGACCCGGGTCGCCCTTCGACGCCTTCCGTTTCTCTGTTATAATTTAAATTTACTATATATTTTGTTAAAAACTAAATCGTACCGCAACGAAATAAATAATACTAAAATGTATTAAAATTGTTCATTCGTTCTCAACTCTGTTCTTCTCAACCATTCAAATTCAAATTCGAATTCAAATTCTATTTTCTGTAATTTTTTATTCAAATAACTAACTTTTATGCTCTTAAGTTTTGTTTTTGTTTTTTGTTTAGAATGAAGAAGAAGAAATACATAATTTAACTATATTTTAAATTTATGTTGTTGGTGTTTCGCTTGTATTGGATTTTTTCATTTAATTTTAATAATGTCATATAATTTAATTCTTGTTCTTGATTGCTATTAGTTTTAAGTTTAGTTACAATGTTCTTAAAAAAAAGATCTTTCGAAAAAATTATTTAATTTAATGTTTTTGTACAAAATGCGCTTAATAATTTTCCACTGCCTTTGGTTTTTTTTTGTTTCAATTATTTCATTATTTATTTTAATTTGTGATTGCAAAGCAAAAATCTTCAGAAATTTTTTACAACAGATCAAAATGTAGTAGTAGTAGGATGTTCAGTGGAGAAAATAAAATGCGAAAGTCATTCGGAAACCTCTGTAAGAGGCGTGTGACAGTGGGGCGAATCGACCAAGACGGCTGCAATAAAAAGTGCCGCAGACCCTTGAGAGACTTTGACTCATCGGGGCTTTCGTAACTCTAAACAAGTTGTTCCAAATCATGTGCATCTAACAACATCTAAATCGAAGTTAATTTTAAACTTCCAGAGAAATATTGCAGCCGAGATCGATCGATCGATCCCGCTGACGACTGAGTTGGAGGGTAATAAATCATGAACTGCTGCGTATAATTTTTTGAACGTGGTCGTCTAGAGAACAAATCATAGTATTTACAAATATCTGTATCTACAATTATTTTTTTTTTTTTTTAATTCAAGCTGTTTGCTCTTGCATTAAATTTTGTTCGTTGACATTAATGTGAAATTTTAATGGCTTCGGGAAATTGGTTTATTTACAAGCAAAACGTTTGAGTGGAAAACCAAACCAAATCAAATCAAACCCAACCGAAACGAACCGAAATGGAAAAGCACAGTTAGAACAACAAAGCAAAATACAGGAAAATTCAACAGTTTTCTTTACGTAGCCATCTTTGTTTTTGTGTCTGTGTGCGTGGACGGTATTCAAAGCGGTTTAGACAACTTCCTATTCAAATGTTGTTATTTTTAATTAAGCTTTAACATTTTATATTTACATTTAACTTTAATTACGTTACATTAATTTGTTTAATAAATTTTCTTTAAATAATTCTCTAACATGTCATGCCATGTTACGCCATTTTTTATTTGTCGTATCTAACTTTTAATTACTCTTTATGTTTTACAAATTGCAACTTAAAAGAATTGCAAAATTTCAGTCAAATTCTATAATTATAATTAATGCTTATCTTGGTGTTCAAAAGAATGGAAAGCAAGTAAAAGTTATGTATATTTATATATTCAGCAAAGTAGAATTAATAAAAAGAGAACAGAATTAAATGAGAAATTGGTCAACGAACAAAATTCGCGTTTTTAGTGTTTCCTTTTTTAATTTGTAGAATTTGTTGTTATTTCAAAAAATCATAAGAGCTTTTCAATTATTAATTCTTTTAAGCTGTCGTTTCTGTTTTGCATATTGTGGTTTTTGTTTTTGTTCTTCTTGCTGTTTTGGTTATATGCAGTCAATTGTTGTTGTTGTTTTTCTTTTCCTTTGTTTTGTTGTTGTTATTACATTACGATTTTTAAGACTTAATTATTGCATTTTCATGTTGTTTATTTTCTTCATTTAAGATTTGTACTTTTATTTCGAGTGTCGGGGGGATCAAGCAAAATCATGCTGGAGAAATTGGCTCTCGTTATTGTTGCTTTGGTTTGAGTAGGTTTTGTCGGAATCCGAACCTTTTCGCCCAACTGAAAGTGGTCGAGATTAGTTTGTCCAACTCTACTAAGGAGGATTTTGACATCCTAAAATACGGAGTGAAACCTGGAGAAGTGAAAGAATTCGAACAAAATCTTTTCTATCATAATTGTGTCATAATTTTCGGAGAGAACTTTCGGTAATTATTCGATCGATTCTAGTAAAATGAAAGACTTTGGAAAAATATTTTCTTTAGGAGTAATTTTTTTCAATTGTTCGAATCGATCCTCGTGAAGTGAAAAACTTCAAAAAAAATCTCTTTCTCTCATAGTTCTGACGTATGGGAGAGAACTTTTGTCGATCGTTCGAATTGATTGGGACGATTCAAGAATTCTCAAGAAAGGACTTGAGACGAAAGGACTGAAAAGTTTGGAGAAGAAGGCAGAAAATATGGAACTTCAAAATTTTAGTCTGAAATAGTGCGACGTTGAAGTCTGAATAGTCAAAATTTGAAGCCTGATTGGTTCGAAGTTGAAGAAGTTGGGCTCGCTCTTATTTTGATTCCTTGACCTTTTTTGGGATGGACTCGGCATGATCCGCTCGGGGTCTCGGATTCGTTGGGTTTCGGGGTGGGCCGTGGACTTGTGGGCTGGTGGAATTCGTTGGGTTTCGCCACTCGGGCTACTTGTGGGCTTGGCTGGACTGGGTGGTCGCAAGCGATGGTTAGCATGACTGTTGGTATTTTATTTATTTTATTTTGAAATACAAAGGCGAGAAACAAAAACGACAAATTTCTCTAGGTGTATTGTAGTCAAGTTCAAAACTGTTATTATTACATTTATTTACAATGGCTTTAGGGACTTTAAGAACTTCGCGTACTTTATGAGTTCTGTCGGCAGTTTATTTAGTTCTGTGGTGTGCTGCTTAATGAGAGTGTCAGGGAGACAGAGAGACAGTGAGACCGTGAGTCAGAGCGAGATGGAGAGATACAGAAGACATGGATCTCGGGATAAACTCAATGCCGAAATGATCGTCACCAGTCGTTAGTCGAAAACAAATCTGTGTAAATACATTTTTTCTCAGTGGTT
This sequence comes from Coelopa pilipes, assembly GCA_947389925.1. Lineage (NCBI taxonomy): Eukaryota > Metazoa > Arthropoda > Insecta > Diptera > Coelopidae > Coelopa > Coelopa pilipes. The sequence goes on from OX376700.1 coordinate 33,805,204, forward strand.
TTAGGTAGTTTCTTATGTGTTCTTTGTTATTGTAGTGACGTGAGTCTGCTAGTCCTTAGAGTTAGTAAAATATTCCCTTGCTCTTTCCATCCCTCGCCCTGTTCATTTGGGATTTTCTAAACTGTTGCTGTCCTTGTCTTTTGTCGTTTACTACATTTTGCTTTGACTCATCTCGTTTTTGCTCTTGCTTCTGAAGACGTTGGCTGCTTAATGGGGCTTTTAATTTACTTTAAGATAAATTCAAATGAACAAATTTCTTTAGCTTTTCTCTACTAATAATTCTTTAATTCTTTCCTATTTGAAGTTTGCAGCAGATTTCCTCGAACCCTTTGTCTTCAATTTCATTCTTAATTTTTATTAATTCAATTCAGAATTTGAATGTGGTTTGCTTGTTTTGTTTTTGTTGTTGTTGTTATTGTTGTTGTTTTTGTTGTCTTCATGCATATACATATATAAATGTTTAACAATATTGTTTTTGCTTGTCTATGAACGGCACGTTTAAACTTTAGTTTTACTTTAGTTTCTTCTTTTAGTCCTTTTTACAATCTTTTAAAATAGTTCAATTATCTGAGTTATTTCTTATTTGTATTTCTTTAGGTTTGTCATTTATTTAATTTATTTATTATTATTTGTTTAGCTTGTGTCTAGTTTGAAATGTTTTCGATGTTTTTGCTATTTTTGCTTTTTTATAAGTTTTTGCTTTTGTTTATAATTAATTTGCTTTAATTTACTTATTTTTGCTTTGCTTTTCCTCTGTCTGTTTGTTTTCGGTTTTGGTTTTTAGTTGTAGTTTTTCTTGTGTTTTTTTGTATTAGAATTTGTTAGACTTTCATTACATTCAAACAGCTTTTGTCGTCGATTCTGGCGTCCAACGAAACATTTCACAAGGCCAAAAAATAGCGCGAATCGTCTGTTTAACTAATTGGCGTGTAAGAGAGAGATTAAATGATGAAAAAGATGAAAACAATTGATCAATTATCAATACAATAACAGGGCAGACAGAGAAAGAGAGAGAGAGAGAGAGGTGGAAGAATATTTTCTTCGAAGGGAGGGAACAAGGACTAAAGGATCCTAGAGGAATCATTGAACATTCGAAAGGAAAGATTCGAGGCTTCTCAACCTCTGGAAGCCACCTAGTGGAGGTCGGCGTGGCTTCGAATATCGGTTTGTGAAAGGCATACCGATTGTTGGATGGGAAGATCATTTCGAAACCCCATAAACTCTCTTCGAAGACTTCATCAACTGCCTTCGAAGATCCCATCAACGGCATTGTCCAACCCTAACTACGACCATCTCAGGGCGCGATATTTGCAAAGTTGGCGAAGTTTGGCGAACTTACCCAGTAGTCAAACATCGGTTTCGATACTAACAGCCAGGGCGCTGTTGTGTCTTAACGTTAGATTGTTGCTGCCCATGGACTGTTTGTAGCCGTTCTGTTGCTGCTGCTGCTGTTGCTGCTGCTGGCTAAACTGCTGCTGCTGATGCTGCTGCTGTTGCTGCAATTGAATTTGCTTATCGATCGATTGTTGTGCTCCTAAAAATGGAGCCATCGCTCGACCAGGATGATCAGTCAGTCCTGGCGTGGACTCAACACCATCGTCCAAATCCATCATATCCGATGAGGATTCAGACAATGATGACTTCTTTAAGTGTTGACCTACTTGTGGGTTCGACACAGACACGTATGTATTTATTTATGTATGCAAGTAAACAAGCACATACAAGAACGAGACGGATGTACACGGAGAGAAAGAGAGTTGGAGTTGTTGACACAGAGCGCAGCAACAGTGGAGGAGACATGGAAAATAGACGAGAAAGAAAGGTAACAACAGATTTATTTCACATCGACAGGTTGGAGGTAGATTGGGAAAGATTGGTCAAGGAATGTAGGTATTGATTGATAAGGGATGCAGGTGTCGATGGATTGATTGCTTGTTGGCGCCGGCGACTTACCTAATGTACCAGGTAAATATGGACAACTAGTAACGTGATTAAAGTTTTGGCTTTGCATTTCCTCCTGATCCGTTTCTCTATGATAGAAATAGTTGAAGTTGCTGACGATGACCGGAACCGGAAGAGCGATTGTCAAGACACCAGCGATGGCACAAAGTGATCCCACGATTTTACCCCAAACGCCAACCGGTCTGTTGGAGTTTTTCGTATTTTTTTTGATAGTTTCGTATTTTGTGACAAGACATTTATTTTTGGTATTTTCGTACATATTTGGAATGGCCGCATCGTCAATTCATTGCAATTTTGAGTATCGAATGCATTCATTTCATATCATTTCATATCATATGAAATTATTTCATATCAATTCATTGCATTTCATTTCATCAAATCATATCATATCGTTTCACATCGTTTGAGATCATTTCATTGCACATCATTTCATTTCAATTGGTTTTGGATTGTTTTGTTTGTTTTTGGATGGAACAAACGATCGATAACGAACGAACGAACAAAGTAAAAACAAAAATTAAAAATGTAATTTCTTAAAGTTTGCATCGTTATATCATTATGTTCAAAGAGGTATCAATAACTATATACATATATATATGGGTAGAGTTATGTATATATATATATATATATGTAACAAATAAATAATTAACAATCAGTACTATAATAATCATTGATATTTGCACTTATACGAGTTAAAAAGTATATTACGAGAAGTTGAAGTTTAAGTATAAGTTTAAGTTTAAGTATAAGGAACATGTAAATAGGAGTTGTACAAAAATTATCTACAGGAAACGTTGTTAGGTTCAGAAACAGAGGCGGATAGCGGGGAAGTGAGTGACAGATAGAGATTGAAATAGAAAGAGATGGCAAAATTGAGTACGCAAAGGAAGAAGCATACAGGTTAGAGGACATTAAGTACGTGGCAAAGGAAGGTCGTGTGTGGAGCGGGGAACGTGAGAGAGATTGTTAGAGAATAAATATCTGCATTGTTAGGTGTTATTGTGAGTGAGAGAGATAACGAGATTGAGTAAGTGAGAAATTGAGTGAGTAAGTGAGTGAGTGATTGGGTATTTGAGTGAGTGAATGAGAAAAAGAGTGTAAAATTGAGCAGGGAACTCATTTCATAGACGAGTATAACAAACGATGTTGGTTAGTATCGTATTAAGCAGTGTATTTATAAACTATTTATATTCATTTTAAACAATATATATATATATAGTATATGTATGTAAATTGGAACAAAATGGCTCGGCTGAGTGTTGGCTGACGATGCGAGTGTGTGAGGGCGGATATGAGGACGAATTTGTTGGCTCAGGCGAGGTGACACATGAGTAGGAAAATCAACGACGGAAGAGAAATGCAGTGAGTAAGAGACGGATCGTGGGAGAAAGAAGGATAGGGAGAAACAGAATCGCATATAGATCGATATGTATGAGATAAATAGATAGAGGGGAGAAAGAGGGAGGAAGAGAGAGATAAGAGACAGCGCTGCATGCAGAACGTGAGACGAGCGAATGAGGCGACGGCAACAACGATGCATCATGATTAGCGAACGACATCTTCGCCGGAGGGAAGATATTGCCTCAAAATCATACGAAACTGAAGATCGAAAATAAATTTTGAACATTTCCGATTCAAACACATGCGGCATGCAGAGAAACAACGTGGGTGGTCATGGGAGGAGGGAGCCGTGGTTGAGATGGATGGATTCGAATGCGGCTAATGTGGGGCGAGGGGATTCGATACGAGTGGGGATGGTTTTGTTTCTGTCAAAATGGAAGCTGCGATGATCCTGCTAAGGTCCACAGGCCATGGGATCTTGGTTGGTCCCCTGGTAGCCGCTGATGGATGAATCTGAGGCTATCCTTTTAGTTCCGCTTTTGGCCGATCTTTTTTGATATTTTGGTTGATATTTCGGTCGATTTTTGGTCGTTCTTTTGGTTATTCTTTCGGTCCCTCTTTTTGTCGTTCTTTTGGTCCTTCTTTTGGTCGTTCTGTTGGTCGTTCTTTTCAACGATATTTTTGTCTATCAGTTTGTCGTTCTTTGGGTCATTCTATGGGTCATTCTTTGGTTTGTTCTTTGGGTCGTTCTTTTAGTCATTCTTTGGTTTGTTCTTTTGGTCGTTCTTTATGTCGTTCTTTTGGTCATTCTTTGGTTTGTTCTTTTGGGCGTACTTTTGATCACAAATTGTCATCTTGGGCATGCTTATTAGTCAATCCTGGCGTTAGGTTTCAGTAAAGGTTTCTTTGTTCAACAAAAAATACAGGTCAATGTCGGACAGTGGCGAATTCAAATTGGTGAATTGGGAATCGAAGTCGGCAATTAATGTCAAAGAGTTCTCAGAGTTATACTTTACAAGCAGCCAGAGGCGAATGAAAGGACGAAGTCTTGTGAGGAATATGAACGAACATGAGTTGAGTTGAGAATGCGGAACAACGGGTTGCAGCTACTGAAGTTCGTGTGCAAAAATCGTACGAATTTCAAAATGTTAAAAATGACAAAAATCAATATTCGATTAAGGCGAAAAATGAGAAACGATGAAAAATAACCAACAAGCCAAATAAGAAATGAGGAGAAAGGAATGGAATGGAAAGGAAAACTTTCAACGGAAACACTGAGTTTACTGAAGTGAGACGGAAACAGAGGCAAACAACGGAGATGCAAAAACAGTAGTAGATGTAAGAGTAGTAGTAGTAGATGTCGTTTGAAAGGCAGGAGGAGGATGAGAAAGGAGCGAGGCAGAAAGAGTCGGAGGGGAGGCGAGAAAGTAAGGAGGAACGGAATGAGCAACGTGGACATGACGTGACATGGCGTGACGTGACGTGGCGGGACGTTGATTGCGACTTGCGGGAGTAGAAGCTGGAGTTAACTGGAGTTGAGTGGAGAGGTTTCGGGAGGCGATGAGCACGAGTGATCCTGAGAGAAGTGCATTTGAAGTAATGAATTTGAGTCGAGTGGGTCAAAGTCAAATGGATTTGACTTGAGTGGATGGGAATTGAATGAGTTTTAGTTGTGTGAATTGAAATAAATGAATTCGAAATTGAAGACGAAGTTGACTGAATTTAGGTTTATTGAATTTGAAATAAGTGAATTTGAGTCAAGTGAAACTGAGTGGAGTGTATTTGAGTTGAGTTGGTCGAGTTGAGAAACACAAATGCACTATTTATCTAAAGAATGAATTGGTAACAAAACAAATTGATTTTGGTTTCGCTTTGATCGGTTTCGGTTTGATGTACGGGTGTTCGAGATACGTTCAAAACGATTCCTACAGCAACTACATATAGAGAACGTATGTGTGTGTAGTTAACGTAACAGAGGAACGCAAACGTAAGCGTCAACACGTAGTGTGTGCTACGTTACACATGTACAAGTAAACGTAAAGGAAATGTAACGTAAACGTAAAGGTAAACGTCAACGTAAGTTCAGAGATAAATGCAATTGTAAATCGAAAGGTAAAAAGGTGAATGTGATTGTGAATGAAATTTTACTGCGATTGTAAATGAAGTTGTAAATGTAAATTGAATTGTAAAATGTAAATTGTAAATTGTGAATGTAAATTGTAGATGTAAATGTAATAACGAACGTAAAACAGAAGTAGACATTTCAAATATGAGATTTCTTTTATTATTAGTAGAATTAGTATTAGTATTAGCTTTGTTTGCATACGTCATGTCACCATATCCAACGGTTGTCATGGTAACGACAGCCCACCAAAATGCGTCTGGAATAGACTTGAAGAAGGAATTTTCGCTTCCAGCTTCCGCAAAATAAACAGCCGATGAGAAGAGAACAACGCCTAAAAATGAATTAAAGTTTTTGTTGGTTTTCTTGGATTTTTCAGTATGGTTTTTAATTTTTTTGTTGCATTTTTTCATCTTTTGCAAATTTTTTTTTATCATTTTTTGTGTATTTTTTAATTTCTTTTTTTTTTTAATTTTTTGTTAGTGATTTTTTTCGAATCTTTTGGGTGAGTTCTTGGGTAAGCTTGGTCAGCTGACTCGTGTACGTGGGTGTGTCTGTGTGAGTGAGTGTTTGAGTGTTAGAATGAGTGCGTTTGTAATCGGTCGTGGTCCGCCGTGTTGCATGTGGGAGTGAGTGTCGCGAGTTGTTGTTGTTATTTGGTTAAAAGCAGTTTCACTCGTTTCCGGGTTGGTTTCACCGCGCTCGAACCTGGGTTGAGCGAGAAAACCCGAAAACTCTCGACGGACTCGCGGGCTTCGAAGCGAGAGCGGAGAATCAAATCAAAACTCTGGCAAAACTGAGGAGACTTCGAAGCAGGTCCCAAGCAGAACTCACGGTGATCGGCTGACTTGGAGGGCTCCAGGTCGGGCGTTTCGGGAGATGCGGCGGGGGTACAGTGGTCAGGGGACGAGGGCGTGGGTCGGGGCTCAAGGGTCGTGGGACGGAGTGAACTGAAGAAGAAATTTATTCTGCTTGGGTTGAAACTGAATTGATGAGGGAAACCAAAAAATGAGCATGCGAACGAAATCAAAGAACCAAATCAAATGAAACGAGGAGTGGAAAAAGAAAGGAAACCAAGAATAATCAACACGAAATGAGGCTGTTTCGATAATATATATATATAAATTTATTTGCATATATCAGGGTTGGAACGAACTGATAAAGACAACGGTTTTGGGTGAACAGCACCAAGTTTCTTATCCACAACAACATCAATCACAACGTCGACGTATCCAGCAGTAAAATTACAGATAATTCTTTTTTTTCATTGTTCATTTTTACATCAACTCAAGAGACAAAAACAGAACCAAAGGTACAAACGAACAGAGGAAGGAAGGAACGAAGAACGAACGAAAGGACGAATGAGAGAAACAGAAACGGAAAAGTTTTTGATTCACACCAAAGAGTTGTCCACAGCAAAGACTTGGTTTTTGTACACAATGTAACACTTTCAATATACAACATAGTAGCAAACAGCAAGAGAGTAGAGTAGTAGTAGTAGTAGTAGATTAGTAGTAGTAGTAGATTAGTAGTAGTAGTGAAAAGTATTAGAGTAGATATATGGTTAGTAGTAGTAGACGACACTCATGTAACTTGACACACAGAGGAAGAGTAGACTAGACTAGAGTAGAGAAGAGTAGACTAGACTAGATTAGAGTACAGTAGAGTAGCAGGAGTGGTAGAAGTGGTAGTACAGAGTGGTAGTAGTAGAGTACAGTGGTAGTAGGTAGCATAGTAGTAGACGCTGTACCTCATATCGCCGTAGCCCACGGTGGTCATCGTGACCACCGCCCACCAAAAGGCGTCCGGTATGGACTTGAAGAAGGACATTTCGGCGCCGGCCTCCGCGAAGTAAACCGCCGATGAGAAGAGAACCACGCCTGCCCTCGATCGAGTTTCGGTCGGATTCGAGTGTGGCGGATTCGAGGAAAACAAACAAACAAATGCGAAAATCCAAATTAGAAATCGGTAATAGGAAATCAGAAATCAGTAATTGGAAATCAGAAATCAGTAATTGGAAATCAAAATCAATGGAAGAAGTCAAGAGTTTCGACGTCTTTGAGTTCTGCTTGGGAGTAATTAAAACGTTTTATTTTTATTTGTGTTTATTTTTGTTTTTTACATTTTCTTCAGTTTTCTTTCTTTCTCTGTTTCGTGGTTCGTACAGAGTATTTTGTGATCTTGTATGAGTCATGTGTGGAGCGATATATGTAGAGAATTCTCTCCTATATCGCTTGCTAAATATTTTTCTATTTCATTTGCTTTTTTATTTTCAAAACTAAAGTGTTTTTCGTAAATAAAATTTCGGGAGAGAAAACTCATTTTGTTGAGCTTTCTGGAATTTAATCTTATGTAATTTTCTATTTAATACCAATTGCATCTAATTGCATTTAGGAAAAGTTAAGTGTGTTTCGTTAAAAACACTTTCCAAAGTACAATTATTAAAACGACGTTTTGATAATTACAGTAACAATAACTACAGAGTCCAACAAATGGTTTAGGTGTGGAAAAATTTAATCGAACTAAACTAAGGAAAGTGCAGACAGAGAGATAGATAGAGGAAACAAGATATAGGTATATCATTTAAATTGAGTTTAGTAAATGAAATAAATATAAAACTCAGGGTGGATGGAAAAAGAGCTACGAAATTTAACTATTGGTTAGTTACTAAATAAGTGTCAGTTTACGATTACAGTTACGGTCCATTTACTTCGATCTAATTATAGTTAGAGTGTTGCAAATGATTGCAATTTAAGTAATTATAGTGAATCTTTTCCTTTATGAATAGTTTTATAGTATGGTTTTGCTGAAAACTTACTCAGATGTGAGTGAGATAGATAGATTATGATAAATATATTAGAGTTATAATAAATATAGATATATATATTTTTATAAATATTAATAGATACGTTAATATGATAAGATAATGTTAGATTAGTATAGAATCAACTGCAAAATGATACCAACTTTACAAACATTTCGCTAAACTCTACAGCAAGGCAACGAAATAAGGAACTAACCAACAAGGAACGAAAACGAAACTGAGCATAAGATCAAGTATATCAAGTATATATATGGAGTATATAGTATATATAATGAGAGAAGTAGTATATAAGTAGATATATAACGCTACACTAACTATTACTGGGTGCACAAATATCGATTAAAACACTGAACGACTTTTACGACGACGATGATTACGACGACTACGACGATTACGACGATAATTATGTTGAGGCTGACGACAACTACGTCTACAACTTGGTGGCAAGTCGGTAGAGCGTGGGCGCCTCGGAACCTCCGGGGCCCGGGCGGCTGAGGCGGGCCATTCGAAGCCTTTATATTGGAGGCGATGCGGTCGCCGGATTCACAGGGTGCCTGGCGGGGTGCGGCGAGCGGCCTCCTTTCGGAGTCCCAGCTCCCAGTTTCGTTGGCCACAAAGACACAGAGAGTTACGGATAGAGAGAGATAGATAGTGGAAATTCGACTACTTTGTTAAACGTTTCAAAACTACGAAGATTTTCCCGCGATCCGGGAAGTAAAAGAAAGCGAAATAAAAACGAAAAAAAAATTAAATTATGACAGTATTTAAGACATACTAAGATATGACATTAAGCATGCTGTGGCCAAGTGGGAACATTTATTTTTTTATGTCTTGTTTGCACTCTCCGCCAGGAACACGGTGTCAAATCCGACAGCAACTGCCGCAATTCTAAAGTTCGCTTCGAATTGCCAGCGACAGCCTGGCGAGTTTACTTTGTCAAAGTATATCAGGAGTAATAGACTAAAATTCGAGTAAGTTTCTCCTTAATATTTTTCACTTTTCTCTTCTTTCATTCGACTATGTAGAACTTCTCTATTGTGCCTAATTCGAACTGACATTTACTGAGATTACTATACATATATAGTCTAGATAAGTCTAGATAGCTATGGATAATTGTACGATACCTAGGTTTAGCACAGAAAAAAAGAACACAATATATATGTAGAGGTTGATATAGTGGTAATATAGAGGTCATACTTTAACCCTACAATTGATCGCCTGGGAGCGACTAGACTTAAACCAATAGAGTTTCTGGATTTTCTCTTTGGCTGGTGGTGGCTCCGCACCGTGGGGTGAGGGGGTGCAAATTGTGGTACATTTGGATTTACTAGGACGCCGCTCATCCCACCGTGCGTGGCCTGGAACACTCTCTGTATTTGGCGGGAACAGTACAAATAAAAATCAAGGTACAACAAAGCAAAAGTCCGAAATGTTCTCACAGTTTCTTTCGGGAAATCTAGATTCTCTTTTCGCACTTGGACGAAAATCATTGATCATGGGAGGAAGACATTTAATTTAATTCAGTGCCAGGAAAAAAACTTGTTGGCGTTCATAGTTAAAAAAACAAAAATAAAATAAACACGATACGAATGAACACGAGGCTCTTGGCTCGGGTTCTCGTTTTACCCTAGCGAATGGAATATTTTTTGGTATCTCTGTATTTGTGTGCATGTAGTAGTAGTGGTAGTAGTAAAAGCATTTTGTTGTCGATTTTCTTTATTTTTTCGTTTTGTTGTTTTGTGGTGGTTTGGTTATGGTTACAGTCGTTACTGTGGAACTTACCTATAAATAAGAAAAATATAAGTAAACCTAATTCCCGCATAGAGGCTTTCAGAGTTCGTCCTAAAATTTGTAAACCCTTCGAATGCCTAGATAATTTAAATATTCGAAATACTCGAACTAATCGTATCACTCGTAATATTGCCAAGGACATAGCCTGATTCGACGACTTGTCCTAAAAATTACAATTTATACAACGATTATCATAAAAACACAAACAAATCATCATCAATTCACAAAGATCCAACAAAAAAGTTCATATGAAATAAAAATAACAAATATGTCGTAATAATTACAATCGAAAAGAAATATCATAAATCAAGTAGATTTACAATAGTTTAATTTTTACTAAAGTATCTTTTTTCATATTTATATTATTGCAATGGAAAATCATAACGAGCAAAATGAAAAATGTTTGAAGGCCTCGATGTGGGTGGAACCCATCCGTACATACCTGTGGACTAACAGGTGCCTTTGGAAGATTTAACGTATCCTCCTCCTCGGCGACGACTGTCGCCAGTGTTATAAAGTACGGAATGATTGCGATTATATCGATAACATTCATGACATCCCTGCAGAAATTTAACTTATTCGGACATGCGAGGAACCTGTCGACCGAAGGCGAAACACAATATTAAAAATTACATTACTTAATTTCCACTATTTCATCGGCATTTTGATTGTGTCTTCTGCGTGTTTGTGGTTGTGTGAAGACATCGTCACCATATCATGCCTTATTTACATAGAAAGTTTCAGAGATAAAAAGTTCGAGTTTCGTACCTGACTGTGAGTTCAAAGGTAAACCATATAATACATAGCGTTTCTATAAGGAAGAAAGGATCTGTGATGTCAGGCACCTCGTCTTCCTCGATTTTTGTGCCGTTTGTTGTTGTATTGAACACCTGTTTCGGAATGAAAATGGATAAGTATTAGTTCAAGTTCGAAATCTCAATGGAAAATGTGTGCAAAAGAAAAACAATAATCAAAATATGTGGCTTTGGCTACTTTGAATACAGAAGCATGGGATGGAGAAGCGGTGGAATAGCGTGAGGATCCGGGTTTAGCCTTCAAGATAGCATTGTGAAACGATATTTCACAACTTAATGTCAAAATTGGACGCTCTCGGGACGTTGGTTGCGGTGCTGGTCACACTCCAGGGACGTGGAAAGAGAATGGAGAGATCAAAAATTGGGCTTGCTGGTGCTGGTATCGAGCATCGGGAACCGGGAGATCAGAAATTAACGATCAGAAATTCAGAATTGGAGTTTAATGGAAAGAGAAGGTCAGATAGGGTTCTTCGTCTCTTCTATAGTCTGTAGTTCGTGACCATTTTTTATAGTACTGGAGTGGGTGGAGGGGTCCAGAAGGTCGGCAAGAGAGAAAGAGAAAGGGAAACGTAGTAGGTTGAATAGGAATACGGGTTCGCATTATTAGGTTTTTTCTTTGGCTATTGCTATGGAGACCTATTGGAGACAAAGTACAGAGAGGTAAAGACGGATAGAAAGTGGTCTGTTAGGGGTAGAGAATTAAGTATGGATATATTTGTAAATGGTTTGATATATTGGAAAAAGTATGGATTTCTTCCATAATAATATAAGGGATATATGGCAAGGAGAAAAATCAATTGTGAACTGAAACAAACTTGAGCAGACTTAAAGACCCCGCTTTCGTTTGGGAAGACTTTTAAGGTAATGTTACAAAATCATTGCCAAGGTTAAGACATCGGAGAGTACTGTCGAGAGAAAAATATATCGTTCACTGGCTTTGGCAATACTGCTGCACTGGACGCCTGGCAATACTCTGGGCACACTGAGCTGAGGGACGAAGGGCGATAAACACTGACTAAGAACTATTTTAGGTATTTGAAAAGAAAAATTAAGAACAAAAGTAAATTCATGTCAAACCCGTGCTTTGTGTTTGTATTTCTTTGTGAGGTTTTGTCAAATTTTGACATCAAGTTGCAAAAAGTGAGACGAACGGAAACGAAAACCAAAGAAGAAAACAACATTTAGCAACGAAGTCAAAATAGAGTGAAGAGTTAGTGAGTGAGAGAAATTTAGTGAGAGATTTTTTTGAAAGAGAGAGTGGGTGAAAGAGTGAGGGAGACATTGAGTGAGTGAGATAGAGAGTGGGACTCACCTTGTAATGCTTAAATTCGGGTAAAGTTTCTAGACAAAATATAACAATTGAAAGCAATATAACAAATACACTAATTATGGCTACAACTCTGGCTGCTTGCGAGCTCTCTGGGTACTCGAAGAGTAGCCAGACCTTTCGCTGGTTCTCATTGTCCGGCAGGGGGCGCTCCTCCTCTTTAATAAAGCCTTCATCCTCTCTGCAGTGGCGGTTGACGGCGGCAGCGACGAATTGGGAGAAAGAGAAAGGGAAAACAATTTGGTTTTAGTCTCTCACATTGACCTCAGGCATTTGAACTGTGTGTGATTTTCGTGCTCAACAGAGTTTTTTTTAAATGTGCTTTTTGTGTATTTTTTTGTATATATTTTTGTATATATTTTTGAATATATTTTTGTATATATGTTGCATATTTTTTTTTATATTTTTTTCTACATATTCTTGCAATGTAACTACGTGTAATTTCGAGGTTGCTCAAATGAAAAGGAAACCAAGAGAAGCCGCCAATCACTTGATCACCAAGACACATGGTCGAAAGGCAATCGAAACGGAAGCGGAAGGGGAAACTAAAAGTTGTTGTGGCTGCTGCTGCTGCTGCTCCCGCGTCGCCGACCGGCACCCTCGGAGCCGTATCAACAAAATTTTAAGCCGGTGGTCAAGTGATTAACTCGGGTCGATGCGCTTGTGTGTGTTCGCTGTGAGTGTTGGTTGGTTGGTTGGTGTGGGTGCGAGGCTCAACTACAACAAGGACATGACAATCCCAACAACAAGAACAACAACATTCACTAACTTCCGTGTCTGTGTATTGCAGTTGTATGCGTGCGGTTGAAAACTTTTTCTTGTTTCTACTTTGTGGCTTTTTTGAACTGTGAACTTTTCGGAAAGTTTTCATTTTTTTATTCAAATTTTGTTTATGTAAATTTCGTGTTAGTTTGAGAAACATTCGAAAACCGATTGGGGAAATTTGATTTAATATGGCAACACTCTTACCTGAATTTATTAATTGCTTGATCACCTAATTCATAAAATTTTATTTCTTCACTAAATACGTCTAAAGGGACATTGACCGGTCTCCGTAGCCGACCACCTAGATTGGGTTGGGTGAGGAGGAGCCGCAGGAACCAAATCGGAAGCGGAAACGGTAGAAGAAGAAGAAGAAGCAACACAAAATATGGCAACAAAGGCGAGAAAGAAGCAAAAAGAGGTAAATAAAAATCAATGCAAATGAGTCAGAGAGAGCGAGGGAGAGATCATGTGAGAAAGAGAGAGAGAGAGATGGTGAGTAAGAATTAGAGAGAGATAGAGAGAGAATGAAGGTGAGGAATATGTGGAATTGGGAGAATGAGAAGGAGAAAAGGAGAAGAGAGAAGAAATTGATTAGTCGTATTTATAAAAAATCTTAAATCTAAAAGAGAGAGTTCTGGTTTGAATAGTTTTATGTGAAATACATATTTGTATATATTTTTTAAGTTATTTCGTTTGAAAGAAATTAAATAATTTAATTTTAGTTAAGAAACAAAGGGTTAATTTCTATTGAATTCCATTTACTTTATTATTTGATTAATGGTTTTAAATTCCCTTCAACTCGACTGTATTGAAATATATAATTTTTATAATCTACTGTTTTCAAATCGATTTTTTTTAACAATTTTAATAGCAATTTTTTAGCTACAAATGATTTCCAAATCAACTGCTAATTACGATTTATTTATGGTACATTTGGCTACGAGTATTTAATCAAAATATTTTTATTAGCTAAGAGGGGGTTAGGAGTAGGGGATTAAAGAGAGAGAGAGAGAGAGAGAGGAGTAAGAGAGAGAGGGAGAGCGATGGCCAATCGACCGACTTACCACTTTGATAATAGTATAAAATCGCATCGAAGCTCGGCCGACTACGGTCAAAAAAATATTCATTTCTAAGCGGGTCAAAGTACCGTAATCTCCGAGCCGGATCCCCCAACAGCGTGTCCGGGAATTGATTTAACGTTCTTAATTGTGTTTCAAACCTTAACCCGCTTACCTGCGATTCGGGAAGAGAGAGAGAGAGAGAGAGAGAGAGAGAGACAGAGTTAAACTAATTTGCTGAAGGGTATGTAAAGTATTTCATTGTACGGACACGGTTGCAGGAAATGAACATGTGTGATTGTGTATGGGGGTGTGGGTGGATTCCTTAATTTACATTCGAATTAATTGCCGGAATTTTCTCAATTATTTGTAATGGTCTTTCAATGTTTTCTCTGCATTGTTTGGCATCTCATAATTCTAGGCTCAGGTACAAAATATATATGAATATTTCAAAAATTTACATCAATCAATAACAATCAAAATTCCCCAGAATATATTATCCTGGTTACATTTGTGATATTAATAGGAGAAAAATCTTCAACGTCTGTCTTTTTTAAGAAAATATCAAACTAAATTTGAATTTTTTTCGACTTATTTTTATTTATTTGTCTAGTGGATTTCTCGCGATTCCTTGAACGATTCTATCGAAATGAATGATATCCATTAAAAATGTCTTAATCTATTTTGCCAAATTTAACATTCGTTGGAAATTTAGAAATTGTATCTCTTAGATTGAAAATCTATCTCTTCTATTGAAAAGAGCCCCATGTATTTCGTTAAACTAATCGATTGACTCGCGTGAAATTTAAAATTTGCCTTTATTTCCCCCTTGCTGTCTTCCTGCCGCCAACCCCGACTTTTCACCGCAAGCCCGACTAATTGCAGCGGTGATGGAGGGGGACGGACCTCTTTTTCCCCGGCCGTTGAACCCGAGGGTCGGCGGGCGAGGGGGTTCAGCGGGCTCCAACTGAGGCCGGAAGAGCTCGAGCCGGAGCTCGGGCTCGTGCTCGGGCTCGGGCCCGAGGCATCCGCGGTCATTTATTAATGGGGTTCATTAAAAAATTAATTGCTTTTTCAAATTCAATAAATACCCATTTCCCGACGAGGATGTCGGTGTGTCGAAGGGGCGGATGTGCGGCGTTTTAACGTATATGTGTGAGCAGGTCGTTGAGTGTGTGGGTAGATGGATGGAGAGACGGTTGGATGGATGGGGGTGGGGGGTCGGTTGTACTCACATTTATAACGACTCGTTCGCAGAAGTCGTGATCATGAGGAATGGGTTCAAAGTGCTGCGGCCCGCCACCAAAGCCATGACCTGCCCCCCCTTCTTCGTCCTGACTGCTCAATTTTGGTAAAGACCTGCAAGCAGAGGAGGTTTAAATGGAGTTAGTATTGTCGAATGGCAAAGGGAAGAGGAAACGCTGAACATAATAAAGCTAAAAATAACAAGGCACAATCCGGCATCCGACAATCGCATGACGAAGCTTCACACTTGAACTTGACATGGGCTGGCGTGCGGCGGCGTGGGTGGGGACTCGACTGTGGTTTGGGTCGGCTCCTGGCGGTTGCCGAGTTTGGCAACGGCCGGGCCGCCGTGTAATTGAAAGCACTCTTGGCACCGATCCACGATCCGATCCGAGCTGGAGCTCGAGCACGGGCAGCAGCTGTCGACAGCACGGCATCGGATTTAATTTGCGGCTCGGTAATTGAAAGGATTTGGCAGCGAGCAGGACTCGACGACGGCAACAAGTGGACCACGTCGAAAGGAGAGGGGGAACGCAATTCTACAACTAGGCCGGAGAGCGCCGGACGAGGCACGAGAGGGCCTGAAGTTGTGTCGAGGATTGGGGAACTGAATTAAAGGACTTGGAGGATGTTTGTTGATTCGGTCTCTGATTTAGCGATGGTCAGCGCGCTTGAGACTGGAAGGAGCCTTCAGGAGGACGTCCGTCGTTGAAGGGAATCCGAATCTAGTTCGGAGCATCGGCGATGATAAAGAGGGGGGAGGAAAAATATTTTAGGAAGATTGTTTCCTCCAGCTTCAGGCGGCCTTCGCGGCCCTCGCTTGAGTCGAGTCCTCGCCAAGGATCTCGGCGTCGAGGGCGACGTCGAACATCCTTGAAGCTCGAGAAAATTCGCCTCGTTTGACTTTTCGCTGAGGTCGGCGAAGTTGTTCGCGTGTTGGTTTTCGCTGAGACTCGGTGGGATTCGCGTAGTAAGTTTCCTGCTTCAAGCTGGTGTTGTTGTCGTGGTGGTTGTCGTTGGTCTTTTTATTGTTGTTGTTGTTCCTGTTCTCGCGGCTGCTGCCGCTGTTTGTGCCGTTGCCATGGCAGCCGCTCGCAGGCGTCGTCGCCGCTGCACCGAGGCTTCAATGAAACGCGGCATGACGTCAGCGGCACGTTGAGTAGATACGAAAATGGCGCGCACACACACACACACACGCACGCACACACAGTCCCACTCACACCCGCGAGCCGTGCCGGGGATCGAAGCCGTGGGAGGTGGGGACGAGTTGGGAGGGGAGAGCGAAAAAGTGTGGCATCGAAAAGTCTCCGATCAATGAAAAGTTCATTGCTTCGCGCTGGCGGCGACTGCTGCAGGGGCAACGGGAGCAACAACAGCAGAGGTAACAACGGCAACAAAGGCCACAGCAACAGCAAAGGCAACAGCGGCAGCAACAACAAGAGTCAGCGGCAGCGGCAGCGGCAACAGCTAGGGACGGTCTATTAATAGCAGCAGTTATACAAATAGTCCAACAACGAGGACCACAATCGCAACAACAACAAAACGCACAACAAAAACAACCCGAAGAACAACAACAACTAAGACAACAACAAGAGCAACAACTGCTGCTGCAACTGGAATGAAATACATAGAAATTCCGAAAGCTTGCTTTTGCAGCTACGGCGAAAGCCGCACGTCTTCATTGATGCTGCACACACACACACACAGACAAACACACGGACACCCACACGGACACCCACACAGCCACCTACACCTTCACCGATTTACACATAGACCGACCGGGCGATGCATGCTCAGCATAATGCAATACATAAGCAGGACCAGCAACAACGGCCGATGCAGCGGCCGCAGCGGCAGAGCGAAGACGACGAAGAGGAGGAGGAGGAGCAGGAGGAGGAGGAGCAGGAGGAGGAGGACGTGCAGAGGGAGGAGAGGAAGCAGGCCGAGAGCTAAGTAAATAGGTCACTCGTCCACTGTCTGATGACGTCACGGCGTGCCGCATGCGGCTGCGACGACGGCGCCTTCCGTCAAGCGGTCGCTCGGTGGCTCGGCTCGGCACGGCAAATACAGAAGTATTTGTGCTTGTGTGTCGATGTGTTTGTGTGTGTTCGCTTCGTGTGTATGCGTGTTGACCCATTTACCGGCCGACGAATGCAAAACTGTGCCAAATCCTCGGCCGCTCTCGCTTGCCGGGGTCGCCTCGTGACGTCGTTTGTTTTTCGCCAATTCACACTCCAATGTTTTTGCCCTCTCCTCCCCCTCTCTCTCTCTCTCTCTCTCTACGTGTCTCTCTCTCTCTCTCTCTCTCTGCCTCTGCCTCTCTCACATTCTCTTGTTGTTACTTTAATTGAATATTTTTAATATTTCCGAATGTCGATTTCTGCATTGATTCGATTTGCCCAATGTCAGTCACTTGAACGAAATTCGATTATTCGGCTTTTGCTGTTGGTATTGTTGTTGTTGTTGTTCCTGTTGTCAGTCCTGCATCATGTGGAGCGAACGACGGGATGTGGAAAATGACGCAGTCACTCGGGGCTCTGGGCTTCAAGTCGACAACTCGGGCGATTCCCCTGCCACGGCGTTGGTTGTTGGTTGCCGTTGGTCGTGGGGATTGAGGAAGTGGGCGGTTCGCGAGGTCTGATGGCAGCGAGAGAGCTCGCCATGGCGAAAACGGCCCCGAGAAGTCGACCATAATTGGAAAATTCTGCCTGTTTTAAGAGAAATCGATTGATTGTTGCTCATACGCCATGGTGTCCGAGGCAAGTGAACGGCTCGCGATGAGCTCTCACGACGACTCTGGGGCAAAATCTCGCTCCCAGCACTCGGCTCGTCATTGGACGTCGATCGATGGCCAGAGATCGTGTAAAATTGTGTGATTTTTATGATTTTCCACCAAAAACCTGGCACGAGACAAAGAGAAATCGCAGACAAACGAAAATTTCACTTCTTTCAATTTTTACCCCTCGCTGGGAGATTCAAAAAAATCTACGAAACCCGAAGAGGCTGCGGGGGTTTTCATTTATTTTCTTGTGTTTTTCCGTTTCGATTTGCTAAGTAAAGAAAAAACTGATTTGTTGTGATTGCTTGGGCCTTTGAGATTGATTCGGTAATCCGAGGGAATCCGAAGGGATTTCCACGAAGATTGTTTTAAAGTTCTTCGTGGCGGGTTTTGAAGAAGTTTCTTTTGTAAATATTTAACGAGGGCGAAGTGCAATTGCAGAGCGAGGAGAACGTGGCGTGGGAGCAAATGGCGAAATGACTGCGGGTCATGGGGACGCGGGGAGGAGGTTAGAACAACAACAACAACAACAATAACAACAACAACAATACGGAGGCTGTCATGACAACGTCAGCGGCGATTCGAGCAAGGAAAACAACAACAACCTCGGAACAACTTCTCAACGTGTTTGAAACAAAGTCTTGCCGCTGTCAGTCGTGAGTGAAATTTTCCGGCGTTTCCTTCGCTCCGGCTTCCTGCATGCGATGCGCTTGTTAGCAACACAACAACAACAACAAAAAACCCTGCTCCGAAGTGGGTCTCGGGGCGCGGGGGTGGAGGAGAGGGGGTGGGGCTGACGTCGCTGGGCTGAGGTCGCCGAAGTCAAACTCCTGCTGACGAAGGAGGCCGCGGCGCGAAGAGGCCGAAGTGCAAATCAAATAGTCTGAAGAGGGCCAGCGACAAACACAGGAAGGCAAACACACACACACACACACCCCATCGCACCCACACTCAGACCTCGTCCCACGCCATCGCTCGGTTGGAGATTCACTCATTTTCACCGCAAAATCAAGAATGCACGCAAACGGAAGCTCGCGCATTTGGCTCGTTCCTTGCGAACCCACGATGAGGGTGTGTGTGTGTGGGTGAGTGTGTGTGAGTGCGCGCATGCATATGCACAATTGCAGCAGACCCAAGAGGACCGGCGACAGGCAGGGCCAGGAGCAGGAGCAGAAGCAACGACGTGAACGAGAACGAGCGAGAGGAAGGGCACGAATGAGGGAGGGAGGCAGGGAGGCAGGGAGGCAGGGTGCAGAACGATGACGACGTGGGGGCCGGAACGAACGAGAGAACAGCAATCAAAATGACAATAACAACGAGAACGAGAACCAGAGCAACTTCTGTTGCTGCTGCAGAGTCGGCAGCGGGAAAATCATGAATGCAAAATTTCGCATTCTATGTAGGTTATGCACACCGCGAGCGGCAACAGCAACAAGGGGAACAGCAACAACAACAGCAACAAGAACAACAACAACAACAGCAACAGCAACGAGAGCAACATCTCCCCGGAGCAGCGGCAGAGACAGCGACTTGCAATGACGTCACAATCGGCATTCAGTTCGTGCTCCAATCGCTCTCTTTCTCTTGCACCCATTCGCAGTTCGGTTTTTGCCCTTCGTCCTTTCCTTCTTCCTCTTGTCCTTTCTGTCGTTGTTTCCTCACATCCTCGCCTTTGCTACGTTTCCTCATCCTCTTCTCATTCCCTTCGCCCTCCTCTCGTTCCCTTCAACCCTTTCTTTGGCTCCTTCTCACGTTCTCCGACCTTCTTCGCTCCCTTCGAGCCGCTTCCATTGGATAGTTCGCATCGTTGGCAACGCAACGCGAAGAGCTAGAGCAACACATCGGAGCGGATGCCGCTGTCGCCGCTTCTGAGGCTGCTGATAGTGCTGGATCCGTCGTCGCCAAGTCTTCGTCTTCGTCCTCGTCGTCGTCGTCATGGAGCTTCGTCGTCATGGACTTCGTCCTCGCCCTGAAACCCTCGCCGTCGTTCGAGTCGTCTCCATGGTCGCGCTGCTGCCGTCGTCTTTGCCCTGGCATCGCATCAGATAAATATTTAGTGTGAATTTCGATGAATTGCAATTTCCGAAATTGGAGTAAGCAAACGATTTCTTCCACGTCCTCGTCGTCCTCAGGCCCTTCGACGGCCTTTTGTTCCCATCGGAGCGACGTCACTCGATTGTTCGTGGCTCGTACTCGATGACGCGAAGGCGCGCTCCAGAAATCGCAGCCTTGGGCCAAGCAATGCAATTACTTAGAATCGTTATTATTGCACTTCCTCCTAATGACGATGTCGTCAGTTTTCCTCTTGAGTCGAGTTCGTTTCGTTGTCGTCACAGTCGTTATTTTCACAGTAGTTCTTGTCGCAATTGCTGCTTTCTCAGTCACTTTTGTCACAATAGTTGTTTCCACAGTCGTTTCGTCCATTTTCGCAGCCGCTCCTCGCTCTCGTCATTGTCGTTGAGGAAAAGCATGTGCGCGATCGAGGCGAGGAAACGGCAACAAAATCCCATCAAACAAATCGATTTAGTTTCCCAGTAATCGCCGGCGGAAGTTGGTTCTGTCCATGAGTGTGTGGGGAATGCGCAATGGTGTTGGTGTTGGTGTTGGTGTTAGCGTCATGTTGCGGTCAGTGGCGTCGCCATACAAACACAAACACAACCACACCAACACAATCCCCTCGCACACAATCCCAACTGGAGTGGAAGGAACATTGATGGAAAATATGCAAATTCGTTAATTTTGCACACATGTTGCGGACTGAGGCAACGATTTGCATTCGCAGTCGAAGGCCGGGGGCGGAGGAGGGCGCGAGGGGAGGGGATTCGGTTTGTTGCGCTGAGGAATCGAACGGGTGGGGCATTAAAATTGCATGGGCCGCAAGTGACGGCCTTTCATTGGTCTCGATTTATTTGCTCCGCTTCGGCTTGTTGCAATTAGCTGCGTTTGGTTGCGAGTGTTCGATTCGAATGCAGTACAATTCGAATAAAGTACAATTCGAATGAGTTCAAGTCGAAGTAAGTTCGATTCGAATGAATTTCTATTCAAATATAGTTGAATTCGAATGAAATTCAAGTCGAGTAAAGTTCAATGCGAAACAATTCGAATCGACTGAAATTGAATTCGTGTAAAATTCTCTTCAGAATGAAAATGAGTTTGAAAAGAAATATTTCATTAATATTTATTCAACGTGGTTCATTTCAATTCAGTTTCATTTCAGTTCAGTTTCAGCTGATTTCAATAGATTTGAACAATGACACCAAATAATTCCAGTTCTGGCTTTGATTGTTCAAATAAATTCAAGTTTCGATTCATTAAATTCGATTGACTTGAATTCGACTTATGGAAACTCCCTCGATTTAAATCCGTTTTCTACAATTCGGATTCCCCGACAATCCCGCGAAATAAACGTGATTGATCGAAATTCCCCTCGCTTCCTTCGCCGCCATCGATGCCAGGGTTTGATTTGATTTCACGAACTGCTGCCTGCGATTCCGAGGATCTTCCTTGAGTTGCAGCACAATGTGAAGAAGGGGGGCGTCCAACCCCACCCTCTCTCGTCGCCCCCGGCCCCCGCCCCTCGCCACGACGTCGCCTTGAACGTTTTTGATGCAACAGCGCTCGGCAGCAGCTCCAGCGATTTCATAAACACAAAAACGTGTCAATACGTCATCGTGCGTGGGCGAATGTGAGCGAGTGACTGTGTGCGGGTGTGGGTGTGTGTGTGGAATACATGTGCATGGGTGCGAAGAATGGCACTGAATGTAATCATGCTCCCTCTCCACCCTCCACCCACCCCTTCCGTCCCCCGCCCGTCCGGCCCACTTCCGGCTGTCCTTCTGCGACTTCCTCCCGTTGCGCCGCCGCGTCCTTCGCACGGCTTCTTCTCCGTCGTCGTCGCCGTCGTCATCAGCTCCATCGTGCTGGTCGTGTTTCCTGCTCTTCTTCTTCTCTCCCGCCCTCTCGTCCTCGCCGCCGTCGGCGTCCTCGAGTGCAGCTGATAAAGAGGCGATTAAAAATAGAAAACATCCTCGAGGCGCTCGAGATGTCAGTCGCAAGTGTTGCATTCGAGTGTGTGTGTGTGTGCGATTGCGCGCGTGTGGGTGCGGAGGACGAGCGAAGTTCGAAAAGTTTCTCCGGCCCTCGCTCTCGCTCTCGCTCTGGCTCCTTCCTCCTGCCCGCCCTGAGCCAGTGGAGAAATCTCTCGGGTATCTCTCGGTGCATGTGTGTGGATGCCTCTGTGTGCGTGTGCTTGTGCTTGTTTCGCAGTCGCTGCATTCGAAATGCAATTAAACGAAATGGAAATTCCTCAGCACTCGCTCACGTCCACCGAGCAAATATTATTTTTAGATGCGTCTCCATTATTTTTAGAGATTCTGCTTCTGACCGAGTGACCGGCCATGAACACGGACACGGACACGGGTGTGTGTGTGTTCTAAGTGGCTAGCTGGAAGAGTCACGTTTTCTGCCCTCTTTCTCTCGATTTATCTCGCCATGAGAATTGTTTACAAATGCATTTGCCACGCCTCAATTAGCTGCGTTCCGTCCAGCGCATTCGCTGTTTATTAGCTTCGACTTCTGAAATCGCTCTTGTTTATTGATGTTTCAGCGCGATCTCGGCCAATTCCGATATAAATTCGACATATGGCCGGGTCGCTCGACGGGTTTTTGATCGACCACTGCAACAGCAGTGAATCGAACCGACTAGAAAATAATGGGATTTAATGAGAAAATTATTCAAATCAGCTGGAAAACCGTTGTTTCACTTTAAACCTTTTTCATGTTAGTAGAACAGTTTTTATTTTAGCAGAACTTGTCCAAACTAATGGGGAAAATAATTTGATTTAAATAAAAATGGTTGAACTAAAAAATCATTTTGTTTAAGCAGAAATTTTTTTTAATGAAAAATAAAAAGAATATGAGAACTGCATACAAATCAACTAAAAATGTGTTTCATGTAACTAGAAAATTATTTGATTTCACTAGAAAATTGATTTAATCCATTACAAAATATGGAAAAAACTTGTTCAAATTAATTTTTTCCATTTTTCAATTATTCAGCTCAGTATGAACTGATTTTTTCGCCGTGATCTCGCCATGAAAATGTCCTTCCTATCGAGATTTCAGTGAAAATTCTTTCGAGTTATGATGAATTTATGACTAGCGAAAATTTAAACTTCTCTAACTGGATTTTCTATGCCTGGCCACCGTTCGAAGTGCCTCGAATTTGGCTCTGACTGGTTTCGCTTTGTGGTTGTTCTAATCTAGTAACTTGTTTTAGTTAATGTAATTTGTTTTTATCTGCTCTTGTGGGAAACCGAACCGAATCGGCGTAATTCGCTTTCCCAACACACGTCGATCGTATCGCAATGAAGCCCGTAGTTGGGACGACGACGACAACAAAAGCAACAACAGCAACTGGCTAGTGGGCCATTCCTGTTGTTCTTGTTGTTGTTGTTGTCTAGAGGCACATTAACGCATTTGTTGTGGAGTTGTTTTTGGCCCGACGACGTCATCAATCGCTGGGCAGCCGGGGCAATGATTGATGACGTTGATGGCAGGCCGCGGTGTTGTTGTTGTCTATGTTATTGTAGTTGATCTTCTTGTTGTTGTGGCTGATGTCGTTGTCGCTGTAGAAGTTGTTGTTGCTACGTCGTTGTTGTGGGGGAAGCTGATGAATTAAAGTTAGGTCGGTGGAAAAAACCA
The DNA here is from genome assembly GCA_947389925.1 of Coelopa pilipes. Taxonomy (NCBI): domain Eukaryota; kingdom Metazoa; phylum Arthropoda; class Insecta; order Diptera; family Coelopidae; genus Coelopa; species Coelopa pilipes. The sequence goes on from OX376700.1 coordinate 33,828,936, forward strand.
GATCGATCGCTGCAGCCCGACTTAAAGTCGCAATTCTCGCTTTCATCGCCTCGTCTTCGACACCGACACTCGATTCCGCCAGCGACGGCGACTGCGACTGCGGCTGCTGGCCGCTGTCCTTGAGGCGGTCGCCCAGAGGACGCCGGGCGGCAACAAACGCGAATTGCATTCACTCACGCACAGAGTGAGAGAGTGAGAAACTCACGTCAGGAACTTGGAAGGAAGCTCGAGAACACGCACACACACACACGCAATAGTTGCATGCAAGCGCAGCTAGAGGCGGGCACCGAAAACTGCAACAACAAGGGCGATGGCGGTGGCAGCAACAACAAGGCCGAGGCGATAAAAATCAAACACGAAAACGAATGCCCGCAAGCAGGCAACAAACACTCCCCCAAAGCCACTCTCCACACACCCACTCACACAATCACTTCTTCTGTTCTTCAATTTCACTCCTTCACCCCCTCCCTCACACATACAGAGACAAGTTCCCTCTTATTACGCAGTGCCTTTTGCCGACCGACAGCAGCTTCCGGTTTCCGGTTTGAGGCAAATTCCCAGCCTGCTGAAGGCGCCAAAAAATTCGACACTGTATTCGTGTGTTGGTGTGTGTGTCCAAGAGCCAATGGATGGCAGCAGCAGATGGAGGCGGAAGATCGAAGGGACGACGGGCGAGAAGGGGGGCGAATGAGATGGAACGACTGACGTCACAGCGAGAACTCAAGAATTTCCATGACAAAGACAAGCGGATTCGGAGGGGCGGCAGAGGCAGCGGCAGCGACAGCGGCAGCGACACCGTGGACAACAACATCGTGAGCAACAACAACATCGAAAGCGACCAGAACAACAACTACTACGACAACAACATCAACAACAATAGAGACGACACCGAGCTCGACGACAAGACGCCAAATCAACTGCAGGCCAAGGATGACGACGACGTTGCTGTTGCTGTTGTTGTTGTTGCTTGTTGACAACATTCGGCATCTTCAGCATGTCGTAGGTGGCGTTGTTGTTGTTGCTGTTATTGTTGTTGTTGTTGTATCTGCAGCAGCCCCTCCTCCGAACGTCGTTGACGCCGACGATGGCGATGTTGCTGACGAGGCTGTTGATGACGACGATTTCTTTCGTCGATTGATTTTCTTGACTTTGTTCGCCATGTTTTTGACGCCTTTTTTCGCCATGTTTTTGACGCCTTTTTTCGCCATGTTTGCGATGACTTTTTTTTTATTTTTTTCTTTCATTATGTTTCCGCTGACGCTCCCGACGAACGCAAAGTCCCTCCATTGGCGACACGTGACACCGCGACTTGGCCGCCTCAGCTCTGGGCTCTCGGCTCTCGGCTCTTGGCCCTTGAGGCCGTCGTTAGCCTTCGGTCAACACGGTCAAGTGTCGCCGACAATCGAGCGTCATCGTAATCGGATTTAAAGCCGATCGCTTTGCAGCAGTATCGAGTGTCCTTCGCCTGCCTCCCCCTCCCTTCCCTCCCAACCCGCCTCGTTCGTCGCCCCCTGCGACATCCCTCGTTCGCTCCCTCGCTCGAGTCCAATCTAGTTTTATTCGTTATGCTTTCTTGAGATTGCGAGCTCCATCCACCCACCCGTCCACCCACGTATCCATCCATCCATCCATCCATCCATTGTATTTGATGCCTCTCGTTGTCCCTCTCGATGGAATCAAATGAAAATCCTTTCACATCATGTCGTCGTCCTGTCGTCCCTGACAGACAACAATCAAAACACAAAGAGGGCACGGAGGGAACAAATGAAATAAAAGAAACAGGGGGAGAGAGAGACAGAGAGAGAGAGAGAGAGAGAGAGAGAGAGAGAGAAAGTCTGCTCGATTTCCGTAGCCTGAAAAGCTTTCTCTTGTGTCGTCGCTTGACGCTAAATAGAAGTGTCAAGTAGTGTAACTAACACCGTGATATAAGCACCCACACACACACACCCTCCCTCCCCCTCCTTCTCCCTCCCACTCACACCAATGCCCAAGAGGAAGATCCGTCCGAGCTTTTATTCGTGTGTTTTTGCTCGCATTTCTTTCGCTAGCTCGGCACACGAGGCTTTGTGTTGTTGTTGTGGTTGTGGTTGTCATCGCTCGCAGTGAGTGACGTGTTTCACAGTGGCAACAACAACAACAACAACAACAACAACAAGAACTTCTACAACTATTGCTACAAAAATCACAAGTCGAGCAATTTCAAAGACGACAGCAGTGCCGGAAGGCATTTTCTCCGGCAGGCGGCGGCGATTGACCGAGGGCACCGATGGATCGGGCAATGGATTCCAGATCTAGAGATATTTGAGATTTGCATGGATATGGGATATGGTGTATGGTGTATGGGAAATGGGAGTGGGCTCGGGCGTCCTGTCACGTACCTATCACGCAGAAGAGGGGGCGACGCAATGGAGAAATTTTCACCGCTCAATGGCTGCTCCTGGCGCGGCCGCAGAACTGGCGTGAGGCCCCATCGCTCGATGAAATCTATGCGGGAAATGGTTGACGGCGAACAAGATGGCGGCCCCTGTCGTTGTGGCGCCAACGCCTCACGGGGACGGCGGCGTCGTCGGCAACGGCAACGGCAACGGCAACGTCGGCTTCGGCTTCGCGTCCACTGCGGATCGACGCCAAGTCCTACGACCTCGACTCGATCGCTGGAGGACGTCGGGCTTCGTCACGATCGCCGCCCGGCTGCGGAGGTCGCGCGTCGCGGGCCAAGACACAGTAGGAGACAGAGAGAGAGAGAGAGAGAGTGAGAGAGACAGAAGGAAGTGGGCGACGTCGCTGGCTCCGCGCTTCGGTCCAAGTTCACAGCGCGCGGGAATCTTCTCTCGCTATTATCTCTGCCTCATGCTCGTAGCTATCGCTCCCGGCTCCAGCTGAAACTTTCTTTCACTTTCACTTTCTCCGCGGACCGACCCGATTCACTGCGACCGTGTGCGTTTGTCTGTTTGTGTGGGCGACGCGTCTCGTGGAACTCGTTCGGGCTGCGTCTGACGTCACGACCGCGACTCGCTCTCTCTGTTCATCCTTGCTCGATTTTCAGGCCTCTCCTTGTCTAATTTCCTCTGTGTTTGCAGTTGCAGTTGCTGTTGTTTTGGTTATTTCCTGCTGGCAGTTTTGTTGCTTATTATTATTTTTATTCGTATTTCTTTTCTACTATTACAAGTAATTCATTTAATAATATTTTTGAGAGCACTTCGTTAGTTGTGTTTGTTTAAGTAAATTAATATATATTTACATATACATGTGTATATATGAATGTGCGATCGGTTGTTGCTTAATTGATTGTAAAACATTGGTTTTGTCGTGATTGTTTTCTAAATACTGATAACTATTTGCTGATATGATTTTCACTGAAATGCAGATTTATTTGTTTAGCGTGTTTTCATCGTTGAATTGGTCATTAACATTAACATTGACATTAACATTTGCTCATACGTCGGGGAATTTAATTGGATTTTTCTGCATTTTTGCAGTTGGCAATTATCGATCACGTGCAATTGTTGGAAGAGAGAATTTTCCGCTCTCGCCTCGTGCTCGCATTCGACGTCACTCATACGCCACGGAGGCCTGGTCGGGAAATCGCATGGAAAACCATTTGAAATCGTCGACTCAACGCGCCATCGTGAAGGCCTCTCGACCAGGACGAAAAGTGCCCTCGCGAGAGGAGTGGCCACAACAACAACAACAACAAACAAGAAAAAATTGATTTCCCATTACACTTTTATTGGCAAATAAATTTGCGCAAATCACAGAATAAGTCCTCGTATCGTCTGGCCTACAACAGTAACAGGGGACAATAAAAGAAGGACCCACCATGGGCGGACGAGGCCGGTGGGGCGGAGAGGGCGACGGCGGGGGAGAACGAGGAGGGACGGCAATAGCAAGAGCAAAACCGAAGAGCGATAAATTTCCTAAAATAAGTCGACTCATTATCCCTGCAGTGGGCCGAACTCGGCTCATGTGTCAGGGCGACAGTGACAGGCGAAACGTCTGTGCGGCGGCCGGGACAGAGGGACGGACCGGAGGGCAGCGAGTAGAGGGAGCGAGAAGCCGGCGAGGCGAAAAGGGGGCCAGAGCAGGAGGCGCGAAGGAACGAAAAACGCAATAGAAATCAACGCCGATGAACTCATATCGGCAAAGGTAGAAGGAGAGAAACAGAGAACAAGAAGTGCAAAATGAGAGGAAAACGAAGACGGAAGAACGAGGACGAGGGCTGGAGTCAAAGGCGGAAGAGATGCGAGCAACGGACGCAGGCTTCGGGGATTCTCGTCGTCCTTTTCTCCTGCTTCTGGAGTTGTCACAATAACAACAACAACAACAGCGGCGAGAAGAACAACGACAACAACAGAACAACAGCAACAACAACAACGACTACAACGACGACACCGCGTACTTCGCGAACAGCAACAACAAGAACAACGGCGACATGACAACAATGAAAATACTCCACGGAGCTGTCGAGGGAGAACGAGAGCGAGGCCAGAGGTGGACAACAACAACTACTACAACAACAATTAAAAAGACGATAACAACAAGAGGAAGCGGAAGAGAAAGAGGAAGAAGAAGAAGACCAACAGCATGCAATGCTGGAATTAAAGGAGGAAAACTTGAACCATGGATGCTTGAACTTCTGGTGGCTGAGGTGTTATTGCTATGTTTCTTGTTATTGTTGTTGTTGTTGTTATGTTATGTTATGTTGTTTTTGTTTTAGCTGTAGTTGTTGTAGCTGTTGTTCGTGCGGCATTAGTTGTGTTTATTGTTGTTGTTGTCGTGTCGTTGTTTTTGCTGAAACACACCGTTCTGCTGGAATGGATGTTAATGTTAGGTGCTGTTGTTGTTGTTGTCGTGTCGCCACTCTGCACACTTGCGCGCCTACTTAACGCGCTCGACATGCTACTCGTGTGTGCGGGTGTGTGTGTGAGGGGTGGGTTGGTAGAAGCGGCGAGAGAGCGAGAGAAAGAGAACGACGGGGAGCGAGTGTGAGGGAGCGTGAGCTGGGGCGGGTTGGGGTGAGTGCGGGCAGACCCGAAAGGTTCAAGGTTGTCGGTCGTGGTTAACGTGAGGTGGACGACAACAACAACAACAACAACTACAACAACAGAATAATAACGACAACAACAACAGTATTAAAACAATGACAAGAACGAACGAAAGCAACATGAAAACGAGACGAAAACGCGAATCCAGCCGACGCAGAGTCGTGGAGACTGAGAGGGAGGGAGACGGAGATAGAGAGGGGGAGAGATGCAGAGAGACAGAGAGAGAGAGAGAGAGAGAGCGTGTCAGGAGCCTGTGACAGAGAGGGGATGACGAAAGGACAAAGAGAACGAAGGAAACTCCGCAAACGCAGCGGAGGCGAAAAATAAATAATTTTCGCATTTTCTTTTGGCCGCCTTTCGCTCGTCCCGACTCGCCTCGACGGCAGACGAGAGATGAGTTGTTGTTGCTGTTGTTGCCTTCGCCTCACGCCCAATTTTGTTGGTGCCGCATTGGGCGAACCAAACGAAGGAGTCGCGAGCAAGGACCGAGATAGCGAAGGAGCGAAGTCCACGAATGAAGGGATGAAGCAAAGAACATCGACATCACGGAGACGTAAACGAAGAAGGAAGTGGAGAAGAAGCGGAAACCCTGGAGCCGCAGAGGAGGGAGCGAGAGCGATGAGAAAAACGTGTGAACGAACGCTGAATTTTTCCACGCGCTTTGGTCAAGAGGCCGAAAACTGATGAAAAATTAACAAAAAACAATAGAAATAATTCAAAATTCAAAACTAAAAATCTGCAAAATTTATCGTAAAAAATGCAAAATGTATTATTTAAAAAAAACAAAAATAAAATGTTCAAAAATAATATAAAGAATTAAACTTAAAAGATGTTCCAAAAATGTAAAAACTGAACTGAATAAAAATTGAAAATAAAATTCAAAATTTCAATATTAATTGTTAATAAGAAATTAAGTTTAAAGGATATTAAATTTAAAAGATATTCCAAAAATGTGAATATGAACTGAACAAATCAAAATTAAAAGAGCGGAAAATCAAAAAGAGAATATTGAAAAGGCGGAAAAACAACAATTTCATATCAATGTCGATTCATTCCAGAGCTCATTCTAGGTTTGATCGTCCGTTCGTTCAACCGACCTGTCCGTCTGTCGATGGCCGGACAGGATTCAAATTCAGGCGGAAATCTATTTATTCCCAGCCCCGAGGGCCGGCGACAGGGTTCGGCAGGGTTCGGCAGGGTTCGGCCTGCCGGCGAGTGCGTCGAAATAGGATTTTAAAAATAAAATTCGCTCGCGAGGACGACGATGAGGACGAGGACGAGGACGAGGACCAGCATCGCCTGGGGCCGTGGGCGACCGGCGTATGAGCGACTTTAATTGGCTCAGCTTCCGCGGATCCCGTCACCGGGGATTCCTCGGCCTCTTCATTCTACTCTAAATATACATTATTTCTTCTCGGCTGGTCGTCCTGGCTGCAGCCTGAGTCGGTGACCTTCAGAGGACGACAAAGCGGTCGAACCTCGTGGCCGCCATGGGCAGAAGAACTGGGCTCAGGGTTTGAGGAGTTTGTTTTCATTGAACTGGGATCCCTGAGGTTCGTTTTTATGGGAACTCCACAAATCCGACCTCAGGAATATCGCAGAAAATTCACTCAAGCGAAATTCACTCAGTTTGCGAAGTTCTAATTGAAGAATCCGGTGCTCAAGAGTTGCCTTTGGGCAGGTTTTCGAGGGGAAAGCACGAGATTCGCCACGAAATTCGCATTTGTCGCCACGCTCGACCACGCTTGGACGAGACTCTCGCGAGTTCGCCACTGAAGCGACTCCGACGGGACGGCGACGACTCCGTTGGAGTTGGCGACCTGTTGCCCCTGGAGCGAGGCGAGGCGAGGCGAGGCGAGGCGAGGCGGGGCGAGTGCGGTGCAGTTGCAGCCGCGGAATCTGCGCCTGGCCTCAGCCTCTCTCTATCAGTCACTTCTCTCCGCCGCCCTCTCTCGGCCACTCTCGCTCCCGTCCTCAGTTGGAATTTGGGAAAAGCCAGCAGGAACTCGATTAAACAAAATCGCTCGTCGCTCGCCTCGGCTGCCGTCGGTATACACAAATGCACCAACACTGGGGAAGGTCGGAGCACGGACAGATGGGGGCGAAATGGGGGAAGCAGAACAAGGAAGAGGCGCCCGTGACGCTCGCTCGCAAATGCCCAATACATAATCATCATCATGTACGAGATCCTGCGGACGAAGGGCAAACGAGAGGTCAGGAGGCGAACGAAAACGAGGCAACGGCGCGGGAGACGGCGAGGAGGGGGCGAGGACGGAGCGCGGAGGAAGAACGGCGAACGCACGAAGTCTATTTTTAGGCGAACTCCATGGATACTTCTCATTACGTTTCGCTTGCGATTTGCCTTCTTGTATCTCCACAATTTGTTCGATCGCTTCGCTTGGGATTTCGTGTGGATTTTTTGGAATTTTTGTTGTATTTATTTCGGATTTTATACCGTATTTTCTTTCATTCGGATTTCGATTTGTAAATTATTTGTATTTATGTTCGCTTCTTTAATTGTATTTTCTGGTTCCCTCCTCGTTCACACTTCGTTCACAATCGGTTCGCTTTCACGCTGCGCCAAGGATACGCGTCCACGACGACCGGGATCAGGACGACCACGGCCAGGACGAGACTCGCACGCGTACGCCAGGACGTTCTCGAGCGCAGGGTGGCCAGCGTTTCGTTTCCCTGCACATCCTCCTCACTCCTCGCCCAGCTTCACACGCGGATCTCGGCGCACACTTTTTCACCTTCCACGCGATTACAGCGGGGGATTTTCTAGAATTTATTATCGCTTTTCACTAACGTCGTTTATTGTTTTATTTTCCCGGATTTTCCCAGTCAATTTCGCGTTTTTTCCCTGTCAATTTCGCGTTTTCCCCTGTCAAATTCGTTAATTTCGTCGGCCCGCTCAACGCGCTCTGCGCTCTCTGGCCCAAAGGAGAGGCGAGAGCAACCGACCGACCCGACCCGACCCGACTCGACCAGACCCGCGGCGGCGGCGGCAGGCGAGCAGGACGACATAAACAACTTGTTCTCGGCGCTGCGGCGGCCCGAGCGAGACGGCGCGAGTGTCGCCGCTCACTGTCGCTCTCGCTCTCGTCCTCGGGCCCGCCCGTCGTCCGTCGCCCGTCGCCCGTCCAGGCGGCCGCAATCGCTGTGTATAACAGGACGACTGGAAGGGACGGACTGGAACGGAATGGCTGGAAGCGACTGGAGGACGGCGGGGGGGGGGGGGGAGGCTTGCGAGAAGGGAAGGGGGTGGAGTGGAGAAATTCACCAACGCGTGCAAGCGCAAGGCAGCGAACGGTACGCAGGACATGGAATTCGTCGTCGTCGTCGTCGTTGAGAGCGACGTTCGGTAAACAACAACACGCACACCAATGCGAGCGCGAGTCGTTGGTGGAGAGTGACGCGTTGTTGTGATGTGTGTTGTTGTGTTGGTGCAATTGGCGAGTTGTTGCCTCGAGTATCCTGGCGCGTGTGTTGGAGAGGGCGAGCGCTCAACAACGCATGAACCAGAGAGAAACAGAGAGAGAGAGAGGGAGAGAGAGAGAGAGAGGGAGAGAGCGGGGAGCCGAGGCAACGACTTATGGCGAGGGAAAGGCAGAGCGAGTGGAGAGGCAGAGGCGGACGGCGAGAGACGGAAAGCGAGAGAAGGTTGGATGCCAGCATGTGTGCGAGAGCGAAACTGAGGATATTTCGGGCAGAGAGAACTGAAGTTGTTTGGGAGAGCAGAGGAAGAAGAAGAACTGAAGTAATTGTGGAAGAGGGAAAGTTGACGATAGGCAGTTCTAGAAAGGGGAGAGGGAGAACGGGAGGAACCGACAACACTGAAGAAGGACGTGATAAAATGGAACACATTGTGGAAGTCAGACAACTTGAGAAATCGTGGAGGAGACAAAAATGAAGATATTGTGGAGGAGAGAAAGTAAAAAGTGAGAAACATATTGTGGCATTGTGCAGGAGCGAGTGTGACAGAGGATACTCTGGACGTGAGAGTGTGGACGATGATACTGCGGGGGAGGCAGCGAGTGAGTGGGAGAGAGCAGAGGTGAGGGACAGAGAGAGAGAGAGAGCGCGCTGCGTTTTCGCGCTTCTCGCCTGCTGCCGCATTCGCTCGACGCTGGAAAAACATTCGATTCGTTTCCTTCTTTCCTTTGTTCTTTCTCGCTTCCCGCATCTGCCTCGACTTCCTGGTGCGTACCAGCGACTGCGTGAATGGGAGACTGTGTGTGTGTGTGTGTGTGTTGGTGCGTGTGTTGGTGTGTGTGTTTCTGTGTCCTCTTCGCCCGTTCGCCCGTCCGCTCGTCCTCGTTAATCGTGTGAAATTCACGTCGGCCGCTCGCTCCACGCGCACAGACGCAGGGCGATACACACACAGCAACTCACACACACACCCACGCACACTCACACCGACAGGTGTCGGCGCTGGCCGCAGCTCCTGCGAGTCACTCGAGGGCCCGCGTGTGTGTGCGTTTGTCATTATCTCCTTTATCATCCAATTTTCGAGCTCTGCGAGCTCTGCGTGTCTTCGCCTCGCTCCCGAGCGGAGACCGACCCGGACCCTTCGTCCCTTCTCTCGCTGGCTCCTTTATTTCTTCATTTGCTCGATTATCCTTTCGCCTCGTCCCGCCTCGACTCGTTGCCCTCGTCTTTGCGTCGTTTTGTTCTTCTCGTTGTTCTTTTCGTTTCCGTTGTTTCTGTTCTCTGTTGTTGTTTTCTATTGTTTTTGTTGTTGTAATTGCACGAACCCCCGCTCCAAGGCCCGCCCCGGCTCGTGAGGGAAGGGTGTGTGCGTGTGTGTGCGGGAATTTGTAGAATTTCCGGCTGCCTCCGATGTTGTTGTAATTAAACACTCAGCTGTTGTTGTCGGCCTGGCTCCCATTGTCTCCTCCACTGTCGGTCTTTGGTTGGAAAAACAAAAATTAGAAAAAACCAAACACACGAGGAACTGAAGAAGGCAGGGGAGGGAGCGGAAAACAATTCGCAACGGTTCACGTGTCGTTGACCATGGGCCGTGTTTGGAAACCGATCTCCCCGTCTCCCTCTCTCCTTTCCCGTTCTCTCGCGCACTCTTTAGCACCCACCCTCCCTCACTCACGCTCTCCCTCGTTCGCGCCCTCTTTGTCTTTTTGTCGCGGCCCTGAGCATCGCCGCGGAAGTTAAATGGAATTTATCTCGCGCCTAGAAGCGTGCAACGGAAATTTGTAATTTTCGCCCTGCTCTGTCGCCGCTACTGGGTCGCCCTCGCCCTCGCTGCGGTCTCGTGAAATTACGTTAAGCCCGCCCGTTAAGGCCGCGCCTGGCCGGGCCAGAGGCAGCACCGCAGGCCGCAGCTCGCAGTGTGTGAAGGACGACACATTCGGGCGAAACGGGTACGAAAATAGCTCGGCGAAGGGCGGGGAACGAGGCCGAACTCGGGAACCTGCTGGAGACGACACCGAGGGCCCGAAGGACAACGAGCTCGGGCAGGAATCGCCAGGCGGACATGAAAATAATCCGCAATTATTGCTCCAATGAACACGGAGAAGGGCGCGTGGATGGGAAGAAAATTCTCAGAGTCTTCACGGAGATTATTTTTTGTTTAAATAATTGACGCATTTGAAAATTCGTCTCTCAAAGGGATTAATTAGGATAATGAGAATGAGAACCTTTCGAGCGAGGGGGGGGCTTGGGGCAAAGTAAAACAAGAGGTGGAGGATGGTGGAGATGGGGTGAGAGATCAATAAAAGCAAAACTAGAGCAGGTCCGTTTCGAGCGAGAAAAATCGTGAATGCTCTCAAGGTAAAAACGACAATAAGTGAAGCAATTAGGGAGACATTTCGAGGTGGCCACGAGTGTGTGCGTGCGTAGCAGGGCACGAGGGTGTGTGCGTGCGAGCGCCTGTCCATGTTACAGTTTCCCAGTGCCATTGAAACGAACGTGAACCGAACCAGAGACGAGAGCACTCAGAAGAAATTGAAACTATTTTCGCAAAGTGATTTTTGTGTTGATTCGTTTCTTTTTTTCAATGACTTTTCAGTTCGTTGCCATGTCGTCGGAATTTCGCGAGCGTTCGCATGGCCAGGATAGAATTTCAGCGGCCATCATCGAAGTACTTTTTCCTCGAAATCCGTGGCCCGAGAATTTCCCAGAAATCATTTCAACTTCAACATCTTAATTCAAAGTCGAGTTCGAGGCGAACACAAATGAATAATAAAAGTGTGAAAAAAACAAAATAGAAATATTTTCATACGAATTCCGGCGGTTGTTTGTCTTTTCGCCGTTTTGCCACACAGTAGTTTTTATTTTGCCTTTTCGTTATTTTGCCTCTATATTTTTTTGCCTCTTTGTATATTTTCCTTTTTGTAAATTTGCCTTTTAGTATTTTTGCCTTTTTCTATCTTTGCCTTTTGGCATTTGTTCGCCTGTTGTGCTTTTGTTTGTTTGATTGAAACATTGACGTTCATCGATGATAAATCTTAATATTTCAAATAAACACTCGGATCGGAAATTTTACGATTCTCTCGTTTTATGGTACTGTTTTTTGTTGAAGTCTCTTCTCTGCTAATGTCGAAGGCAGTGAATGAAGCGATGTTTTGGTGTATTTTTAGAATCATTGGAAAATTCAAAAAAATAGACAACTTCTTTATTAAGCATTTGTGTGCTTTTGGCGAAGGAATTTCCATTAATTGAGCAGTGGAATTCAGAAATTTTAGAATTTAGAAATTAGTTCAATCGAGGTTTAGTCGAGGTTCAACCGATGTCCAAACGCAGCCGGGATCCGAGGCGTGGAACCGGGCGAAGAAACGGGGAGGGAGAGAGGCCTGGACCAAGAGTCACAGGATCCTGCTGCGAGCCCTCCCGAACCCCGGCGGGCCGCAATTAAAAGCCCTCGTTCTTGACGACGCATCGCAGAAATGCAGAAAAATTAATGGCCTTCCAACTAGAGTCGCCTTTGTCTCCGGCCCCATGTGAATGCGGCCGATGTTTATATTTTAATTAAAGATTCGGTCGACCCAGCAGAGGCGACGTCACTGAGCGGCGCTGCAAGGCCTCCACTTGACAGACGCACTTCGCTCCCGCAACTTCGCCCCTCCCTTCGCACGTCCGCCTTTGTCCCTTAATCGGCGCGTTGTTTCCCTCTCCTTCCTGCATTGCTTCTGCCGTTATTTTTCTATGCTCGTGCTGTTGTTGTTGTTGTTGTCAGTGTTTTTGTTTTTGTTGTTGTTGTTGTTGTTGTTGTCGCTCGTGTAGAGAAATGTGTGCGAGCTCGGCAGCCTCGCGCAATTGCCTTTGGAATGTCCTTAAGAAGGATGGCAGGCCCTTCGCCCAGCGACAACAATAACAGCAACAACAATGAAAACAACAACACAAAGGCAACGGCAATAACAGCAAATGCGAGCAAATGTGGATCGGGGAGAGGGCGAGAGAGAGAGAGAGGGGAAATTTTCACTTCTACGAACGGTCCACACGACGTATGAGCAACATTTCTAGGACTAGGGGGGTTTTTCAACATTTTCCGAATGGGATTTTCTTTCGCTCCACAAAAGAGTTTTTTTTTTCTCGATTTGCACGAGTTCTTTTTTATTACTATGCATTGATTTCACCACCAGTCGTCGTCCACACCGTCGTTGTAATTGATTTTTCAACGCTAACTCTCTTTTCGAGGCTTTCACTCCAGGCGACTTTGGGTTATTTTTGCGCAATTTTTGACGCTCTGTTTTTTTTTATTATTTTGTGTACTTTTCGAATATTTTTTTATGTTTTTCTCAATTATTTGGCCTATTTTTATGCTTTATTTAACTCCGTCTTTGCTCTCCGGAAATTCGCTAATTTGTTGATTGCTTCAAGGCTGATAATTTCGTTATATCCAGGAGCCGTGTTGGTGCCGTGCCGTTGTTGTCGTTGCTGCTGCTGCTGCTGCTTGTTGTATTACTATCAATTTTCGTGATGTTTTTGTTGCCGTTGCTGCCGCTGGTGCTGCTGTTGTTGTTGTCTGATATGTCAAGGTTAAGTCGGAACTCGCCACACTTTCGATCTTCTCACTCCCGTGCCCATTCCCGCTCCGCACTTCGCACGTTCGCCCCCCTCACGGCTTCGCCGCCCCCTGCTCCGCGGGGTTCGCGCGACTCCAGCATGGGCGAACTGAAAAATTTCCCCGATAGCTTGCGATTATTTCACTTATTTCCTCCACCTTTCGGCTTGGCAATTAAATCGGGCAATCGCCGAGAACAAAAAGCACCAGAAAACGATAAAACAAAAATAATTTTTGCAATTCTTCCACACTTTTCACTTTTCACTTTTCAATTTTCACTTCGTGCGTTCCTTTCCCTCCTTCACTTTCGTTTACGGTTTCGTGGGCTCTGCTTTCGCGTGTCCGATTCCGATTCCGACACCGAATCCGCGTCCGCGTCCCAGTCCGAGTCCGAATTCTGTTTCTTCGACGAGGGCAGAGTGATTTTCACGCGTTCGCGTTCGAGTTCGCCTCGCGCGTGTGTCTCGGCGAGCAGTGCGAGCTGTGCGGAACGTGTATCTGTCAGAACGTGCACGTCGCGCTCCCGTCCTCGCTCGCTCTCTCCGGCTCTCTCGCCTGCTCTCTGGCTGTCGGCTGTCGGCCGTGGGTCGTCGCGCTCTCTCTGCGGTTGTCGCTGGCTCTCGCTCGGCCTCGCTCTGTCGCCAGCTCCTCTGCGAATGCTCGGCGGGCGCAGCATCCGCCACGGACCCCGGCACGGACAGAGCTGCACACGCTCGCACAGGGAACGGGGAACGGAATGAGATGGATTTTGGAACAGCAGGAAACGCGCTGCAGCCGACGGTCGACGGCGTCTCGTGTTGTTTATGTTAATTTACAGCTGGAAATCGGGGCTTCCTGCGACTCCTCCTCCTTCCCTTCAACCAACCCTCCTTTCCTTCCTCCCTCCCTGCCACCCTGCGGTACTGTTGAGCTTTTCACATCCTCTTTGCCACTGGTCTCGACTCGTCGTCCTCGTCGTCGTCGTCGTCGTCGTTTGTAAACTTTCCGCTCGATTATTCTGTTTGATTCCGCTGCCGTCGCTGTTGACTTTATTATTGTTATTGCCATTATTTTATTTGCCGTTACTATTTCTGTGCTCTTGCTTTCGTTGGCTCTCGCCCCCGCCGCCCACGCGGCCCCCGCGGCCCCTTTTAATGTCAATGTCATGCCTTGGCTGCATTTTCACGTCCCAAATATTCGAAGAATTCTCCGCCTTCCCCCGATTGTGTGTTTTTCCCCTCCCCCGACTCGAATCGACTCGAGCCGTCTCGAATCGCTCGGCGGGCCGTTTCGAGAATTTCGAATTTTTCGAAGATGATTTTGCTTCGTTCGGGTTTTTTCGTTTTTATGTGCTTTTCTACTTCTATTGTGTCTTTTTTCACATTTTCTTAGTTTTATTGATATTTTCTTATTTGTATTTTTTTATATTTTTTGTGTTCTGATTTTTATATTTCTTCTCGAATATTTGTTGTTTTATTTTTTTATTTTCTCCTCTCATTTCCTTGCTCTCTTCGGCTCTCAGCGATCGCCGATTGATTTTCTCTTGACAGACCTCTCATCGTCGATCTCGGATCGTTTCGTTTTATTTTTGCCGCTGGCATTTTGGGATTCTCTTCGGGAAATTCTGGTTGTTGTTTGTGCGCGGGTCCCTGACTCATGAGTCACGTGACGCCGTGGCGCCGCCCGGGTGATGTCGCGGCCCGTCACGGGGGTCCCGGGACCACGGAGCACTTGCTCCGATCTTCATGAGGGCATTCGACGGTCTCCGATGCGGAGAAACCTCGAGAAAACCCTCGAAACCCGCCATGAGGAAGAAGGAAAGACAACGAGAGCAGAGAGAAATGAAAAATGAAACGAGACAACAGCAGAATCGTCGCAGATGTCGACAACATGAGCACAGTCCGCATTGGAAAGCGAGCAGAATCCACACTGGAAGTGGACGCGATGTCGACAACAGCAGCCACTGTGGATCGAACCTGAACAGAGTGGGCAGAACAGTGGAAGTAACAGTGGAAGAAGGAGGCGATTGGAAGAAAAGTTTCCTCAAATCGCCACCACCAGTGGAATGAGCAGAACCGAGCAAGGGAGATAAACCGAGAGCAGATTCACCAACACAAGAATTCCGACGGCATCGGAGTCACCAACAGAGGATTTCAGCAGGTTCTGGAGTCACCAACAGCCGGAAGATGACTTGGCGGAAGCTCGACAGCTTTCTCTACAACTTCCTTTTGAAATTTCAGTTTACTGTGTAGCTTCCTTTGCAAGTTCGAGTCAAAGTCAAGGTAAAGTTTGTCGTCAATCAACAAACATGGATCTCAATCACTAATCAATAATCAATCAATAATCACGTGTCAATAATCACTTATCAGAAATCTCCAACAATCGAGGGATTAACATAACTTATCAATAGGCAACAATCACTTCTCCACAATCTCTTCTCACCAATCCACAATCCCTTCTCACCAACCCACAATCCCTTCTCACCAATCCACAATCCCTTCTCTTCTATCAACAGTCGGAAATCTCGCATCTCCAACCTCTCAACAACCACCAGTCAACAGCCCTAACATCGCCAGCTGCACAGCGTCGTCTCCACAACCGCCGGCAGCTCCAGCGGCCTTCCAGCGCATGCCAACAACGGCCGATGCCCGCTGCAGCATCCGCCGAGCAGGTGCCGCCGTTTGCCGCCAGAGGGCGATGGCGATGGCGCTGATGCCGATGCCGAGTTCGCGCTGAGGACGCAACAACTTTGCTGTTAAGGGAGGCGTGGAAGAGCGGCAACAACAACCAGCAGTGAGAGCCGCATCCTGGAACGAGCCCGAGTCCGAGTCAGAGCCCGAGCCATGTGCGTGCGTCGGCTCGTCCTTTTCACGAGGTGCCTTCACGAACTCGTCCTCGCCCTCATCGCCGTCCACCCATCCCTCCACTGTCTCCCCCTCCTTCTCCTCCGTCTCCACCCCTCTCGGCCCATCCCGCTGGTTTTCTCCGTCTCTTCTGGCCATCGTTTGCCGCATCGTCATCGGCGTGGCGAAGGATGCGAGCAAAGCGGAGGCGACGATGATGGCGAGGCGAGGCGAGGCGAGGATGCCGCGAGCACATGTGAGTCTCGCGAGAGTCATGAGAGAGAGGGAGACAGACAGGGTGAGAGACAGAGGGGTGCGAGTGAAGGGTGGGAGCTGGGGCGAAAGGTGGGAAAGAGCTGCTGCTGCTGCTGCTGTTGTTGTTGCTGTTGCTGTTGCCGCTGTTGTTGTTGTTCAGGTTGCACCCGGCCATTCGTTCTCGTAGCTTCTGCTCTCAAGGAGCCGGAGCCCGAGTCCGAGCCCGCGCTCGTGTCCGAGTTCGCCGTGAATATTTCATCCAATTTTGTCTCTCTGTCTCCCTTGCGAGGATAAAGAAGGGAATATTTTAATTGTTTCCTTGCAATGAACGTGCGGAGGGGAGGGGGAGAGGCTCGTTATCTAATTCAAAATGGATATTTCTCCCTTTTGCCCTGTCGCCACGGGGACGAGGGAAGAATGGAAAAATGGGGGATTTTGAAACCATTTTTACCTGTTTGTTTCCATGGGAAGTGGATGCGATCGACGTCGACGCTCGACGGGCCGTGAGCGCAAACAGAAGCGTTTCAAAAATAAATTCCGCGATTTCCGATCGCCCGCCGGGCACTCGCCCCCTCTCGAGGGTCTCGGGGCCTCACGCCTGCTCCCATCACGGCCCACGGTTCCACCGGCCCCAGTCGTCCGTGCCCAGGGAAGCGACTGCAGGCCTTGGGCCGTCCACCTCCACCTCCGGCTCCAGCTGACCCGGCCGCCGTCGCGGATCGAGTGGCTCTAAATTTAGCTGCCGCCGTCGCCGTGCGTTGACATGCGTTCGACACGGCGGGTGGGTCGTTGTCTCGTTGTTGTTGTTGCTGCTATTATTGTCGGCACTTTGATGGATGCCCCTCGCCTGTCAGGTGGCCGGCGGTCCCGGTGGGTGGCGCCGCCCAGCTCAGGGACAGGGACAGGAACAGGGATTTCCCCCTTTTGATGCTGTGAATTATTTTCGGCTCGGAAGTTTTCACTTTTCCCAGCTCACTGGAGGCGAGGGAAGTGAAGCGAGCGAATAGTTTCGCTTTGATTGATGGCGCCGGCATCAGTTACAAGTGGAGGTGGGGGCGGTGGCTGCGATGCGATGAGCCGTCGTCGATAGTGTCGGTGGAAGCGTCGGCGTCACGTGCCGAAGGTGAGTCAAAGAGAATCAAAAGTGAGCGAAGTGCTTTTGCAGAGGGAAGGGGAAGGAGGGGTGGGAGAGGGAGAAGGGACGAGAGGCCGAGGCGGCGTGTGGGAGTGGGAGCAAGCGAAATAATTACTTGTGCTTTTTTCCTCCACACAAGCGAAAGTTGGTGGAAATAACACAAGGCACGACGAATTTTTCGGCGACGCCGTCGATGCGACCAAATCAGGATTTATGGCGAGTGCTGGCTCCAGACAAATGGCTCGAGTGGCCGGCAACAATAGCAAAAACGACAACAACAACCACAATCACAACAACATCGCCAACAACTTCTAGTTCCCCTGCGAAGGCGAATGCAATGCTTCAGGCTGACTCAGCCTTGAACTGCGAGGCGCTACGCATGCTGCGGCCTGCGTGTGTGCGTGTGCGAGCGAGATGGGGAGATGGGTAACGGGGGCGAGCGAGACGTGTGCCTGTGCACATGGGCCTGTGTTGGTGCGCCACAGCCACGCACGCACTCGGGTCATCGCAGGCCTGCGTCACGGCCGCCGTGCACTCGAGATGAAGTTGCCAACGACCGACCGACTGCGAGGGACCTCCGAGGGAGGGGTCGGTCCGTTATCGGCCCGCTGGGGCCACGGCGGACGGTCAAAGGGAGGACACAAAGGACCAGGGGTGGGGAAGGTGGAGGACCCGAGTGTTTGGCTGGGATTTGCTGGCATTGGTGGGATTAAGTGAAGATGAGAAAATTAAAAATGCAAACATCGAGGTGGGCGAGGATGCGCGAAGGTTGCGAGAAGGTGGAAGGGAGGTGGAGGAAGGTGTGCAATGGTGGAGGAGGGTGGAAGCGAAAGGTGGAGGAATTGGAAGGAAGGTGGTGGTGAGAGAAGGAAGGTGCAGGCAAGTGGAAAAAAGGTGGAGGGACGGTGGAATTCGACGGAAAGTGGAGGAAGTTCGAGGAGTCTGGAGGTCGGTGAAGAAATGAGAAGGAAGTTGGCGAAGGCAGGTGACGAAGTCTGCCGAACCCAAGGGTGCTCGGATAATTTGCGTGAACAAGTGGAGACTTTCCCCGTGCTGTGTGATCGGGGCAGCCGAGCTCCGAGATTCGCGGAGCGCTGAAGGGACCGGGGGATGGGATTAAGCCAAATGAATGTCGCATGCAAATGCGAAGCTGCGGCGAGGACACCGAGGGAATTTCGGTGTGGCAGCTGGAGCGAGGGACAGGGGCGGAAAATGGGTTAGAGAGAGATGCACGAATGCCGCGGGAAGAAGAGGCGAGGAAGCGAACAGTTGTGGGAGGGAGAACACAACAGGCCAAAGGCAGTGGAAAAGAACGAGTTGTGGAAAAATTGTGCAGAAAATACTCAGCAGCAGAAAAGAGCGCAGCGAAAGAAGACGACGGAAAGGAAGCAATTGTAGTTCGAGTGGAGAAGGAGTGGAAGCAGAGGAAGCAAAATAAATTCCCATCACAAATCAGACAGAGTTTCCTGGGAGCTGGGAGAGGAGCGGGCGAAGGAAAAGCCGAGTCCGACTGCGAGCAGCTGGAAACAACGGCCAATAAATCGACTACGACCGACGGACCACCGACGGAACGCCTTCACCAAAACCTCCTCCCCGGTCCCCCATGCCGTCCACCACGCTCTCGTCACGCTCTCTGCCTCTGCCGCGTCCCTGGCCATCTCTTACTGGGGTTTTCTCCATTCCATTCCCCAGTGCTTTTTAGTGCATTTTGTTGCTTCTTTTTAGGAGTTCTTTTCGCTGTTGTTGTCACTGTATTTGTTGTTGTCAGTGTTCTTATTGTTATTGTTTTTGTGCTTTTTTTCCCGTCGTTGTTGTCATTGTTGTTGTTGTTGTTGTGGTATCCTTTGACTCCTTTCCTTCATCATCAATTTACAGAAATCGATTGTTCCTGTTGTTTATGGCTTTGTTCACGTTCGTATCGTTGCTCTAGTCGCTGCTGATGTTGTTGCTGTTGTTGCTTTCGTCGATGTTTCGTTATCGTTTCGATTTTGTTGTTGTTGTTGTTGTTGTCTTTGTCTTTGCCTTCGTTGTTGTTGTGCTCAGTGCTTCGTTGCCGCTGCTTCCGTGTAACAATGTTGTAATTCGCATGTTAGGCTAACCCTGGCCACGCGGCCACACGAGTCGGTTTAACCCTAATTAGTGAATCCATTAGAAGGCAGCTTCGCCCTCTGACCAGCCCCAGCCCCCTTGGAGATCCTCCTCCTCCTCCTCCTCGGCGTCTCCCATCGCCGGCCGATGACGTCGGACGCGCCCTCGATTCGTCGAGATCGATCAAGGGCAGGGCGGCGAGGGGCCGAGAGGGGGTGAAGAGCAGAGGGGAGAGAGCAGGAAGGGGAGAGGAGAGTGAGGAGGGAGGACGGAGGCGGGGGAAGACTAAATTTAGTCGGTGAACGGAAATAGACAACGACGACGGCGACGAGACCTCGCTCAACGGTTGTCCGAGTGAGTTTAACGAGCGGGCGACAAGAACAACAGGAACGAGGGCGATAGCAGCAACAACGACAGGTACAACAACAACAACAATCACACGACATGATCCACGTAACAAGAACAAGAAATCCCAACAACAATACATAAAAATAAACCTGAACGCAGGTATATAAAAAAAGTTCCGCGGACCACAATCCATTGCGGGAATCTGAGGTCAGCTTGGAAACCCCAAGGGAGGCAGCGGAAGAGGCGAAAGGTGTTAATGGAAGAAAGAGAGAGAAAGGGAGAAGATGCTCAAATCGCATCCTCGCGGGAGCGAAAGAGACGACGGAGGCGAAGAAGGCCCGCTTTCACGACGCTTTCGGGAATCGCGACTCGTTTGTGTCTGCCGGCGGAGCTGGCGCGGCTCCGAGCAGGGTTGCCATTGTGCGGCCAACAGAATGGATCTCTCTTTTTCGCCTCTCTCCCTCTCTCCCCCTCGCTCTGCCTCCCTCTTTCCCTCGTTTGGTCGCCGCTTCACGCTCACAGCGGGCGATGCAACAATTGAAATGAAATAAATTCGCAGCAGATGAATAAACCGGCGGCGACTGGGGCCGGGGCTGGAGCTGGGGCTGGTGTGGGCGCTCGGGCGTGATCGGGGCGTGGCCGAGGGTGGGAGCGAGAAATTTTAGTGCCGTGTCGAACATTTGTACGACACGACGGCGGCTCTCCGTGGTGCACTCGCCGTAATTTATGAGTCGTTTTTGTATGCAGTTTCGCCCTGACTACGTGCGGGTCGGCCTCTCGCTCCCTCTCGCTCTCGCTGCTCGATTCCCGCTCTCTCTCTCCCTCTCTCTCTCTCAGCTTCCTCCCTGCTCGGTCCTCGCCTTCCTGCGCTGCCTGACCCCACCCGCGGCTGCTCCTCTGCCTCGAGCTCGTTTCCGCCGGCTTCCCATTGTCTCGCATCTCCGCGTCGTTTTCGGGCTGCAAATTTATGCCGCCACAGGGAGCTCCGGGACGAGCTTCGAGGACGAGGACGAGGGTCGAGGGAGACGTAGGCAGAGGACGTGGAAAGAAGAGAAACCGAGAAGCCGCGGAGCTGGGAAGAAGCAGGAGTAGGGGCTGGAGGGTCGGCCAAGGGTGTCGGCGGCTCGGGGGTGTGGAGAGACGGCGCTCGTGCTCAGAGGGCTCGCTTCCAAGTCGAAGAACCTCTGCGGCCCCTTTCGTCCAGCGCCCAGACGCATTTCGCGCGATTTGCGAATGTGGGCGATTGTTTGGTCTCGACCCTTGGGTGGATCGTCAGCCGCCAGCGGCGACGGAAGGTGGAGAAGACTTAGGAGCAGGGAGTCGAGCAGGACGTCATAAACATTCTCTCAATCACTTCCCCTCCCTTCGGCTCTCCGTTTCCACTTCCTTCCGTCGCCCGTGTCGCCCATGCCTTCGGAGCCGGAAGTTCCTGCTTCTGCCAGCGGCGACAGCGGAAAACACTTCCGTCTGACCTTGAGTCGCGGAACTCGACACAACAGTGAGGGAGGGAGGGCGATGCAGAGAGTGAGAGAGGGCGCGAGTCAACGAAGACAGAGACAGATGGGTGGCGATAAACAGCAAGCGAAGGCGACCGACGGACTCGAGAGATTCAAAACTCGAGAGAGGAAAACGAAAACAAATCCTCGGAAACAAACACGAGCCCCTGAGCAAAGGCAGGCAGATCAAGGTACACGGAGAGAGGGAGGGAGAGGGAGTGATGGAGGGAAAGAGGGGAGGGGGGGGGGGGGTCCGGCGAGCGGGGCGGACGGGGGCGGAACGAAGAAATGTGCAGGGTTTTCTTGGACCAGAGGACAAAAGGACAGCAACAATGGGCAGCGAGAGTGGGGACGATAACGAGACAGCAGAATAACAAGAACATCAAGAACAACAACAACAACGAGAGAACAACAACAACAAAACAACAACAACACTATCGCCCAACAGCGAAAACAAATGAAGTGCACGATTCGCGTCCCCTGCTGGAAGAAGTGAGAAATTCAAAAATTATGCAAAGCGTCGGAAACTTGGCCAGAGTTCAGGAAAGCGGCGGGAATGGGGTGCAACAACAACAACAACAACGATGAAAACATGGACAACAAAAGGAGTTCTTGAGCATAAACAGATGAGAACAGGGACGAGAGGGAGGAGAGAGACAGAGACATCGGTGTCAAAAAGTATCAGGCGTCAGCCGGAGGCACAGGAAAGAGTAGTAGGACAGAGCGGAGAAAGGGTAGTGAAATAGTAGTGAAATCGTAGTGAAGTCGTAGTATTTCGAAGGGAGTGCAGCAAAGGGCATTTGACTAGAAAGAGCAGGGAACAGTAGGAGAGGAGTAGTAGGAAAAGAAAAATCTAAAGATAACGAAAAAGACGGACCGACGGAAGACGAACTTTCGGCCTGAGGCGGGCTGAGAGGCCCAGTGAAGGCGGGTGGGAAGCGCCGAACGAAGGACAGAAGGAAGGAGGGAAGGAAGGCGAGAAAGCGGGACGGACGGACGGACGGACGGACGGACGTCGGTTGAATTCCGCGAGGCGCCCGACAGCATGCGAAATGAAGTCGTTTGCAATGGGCGCCCGATTGCAGCGAGCTCCGGGTTCTTGGCAACTTTTCGCCGAAGAAAGAACTTCTTTTCGGCGCTCCATCTCCCTCTCTCCCTCTCTCTCCTTCTCGCTCTGCCTCTCCCCGGCGTTTCCTGACTGCCTGAGTTGCAGCGAACTGAATGCAAAATGAAGGCAATCGCCATCAAATGTGAATTTTATTGTCTTGCGGCGAAATTGGGAGAAACTTTGCCGAGTCCTTTTACGAAAAAGTCATGTGTTTGCCCCTCGATGCTTACGACACATAAATGGAACTTATTGGAGGAACTCACTGAAGTACAAAACACAGAAGAAAGTACACGTAGAAGACAAATACAAATACAAAAATGAAGAAAACTAGGAAGTAAAAATTGATGTCCTCAGGAATTCCTCCATTAAGAAATTATTGCATGTTGGTTTGGCGAGCCTTTTGGCCCAGAGTCTACCAACATTTCCCGCCGGGGGTTTCGCCACGCCACGCCACGCCTCGCCCGCCTCTCCCCACCGGACGCGAAAGGCATTATTTTTCGCAGTAAATTTAACTTCTCGCCCTGTCTCCCTCCCTCCCTTCCTCTGCACGCTTCGAATTTAATGACTACTTGACTCGCGAGGCAGGACAAGTGGCGAGCGGAAGTGCACGACGGCCGGAAGTGCACCGCCAGGGGGTGAGAGGGGTGGGTGGCGAGGACGAGGACGCGAAACCCCGGCGACATGGAGCAGCTGGCGGCCGATGTGACCTCATGAGCGAATTCCCCGAGTTAATTTCGATTTTATGGAGTCGTCGTGTAATCAAAAATATCGCTGGCGAAAACAATAGCACTAGCAATAATAATGTGTCAATAAGGGGGGAAGGGGGCAGGCGGCAGGAGGCAGGGAAGGAAGGAACATTTTCAGGAGGAAAACACGAGACGTTTTCGCGAAAACACCGAAGCAAACAAATAAATAAGTAAACAAACAGCTCGGCTCTCGCGGGGCAACAACACGAGCTCCCCGAAAACTTTGCCTGGTTCTCCTCCCGTTGCAGCGTTAAAAAATTTATCCGCAGCTGAGGTTGTTGTTGCTGTTGTTGGGGCGACTGTTGTTGTTGTCATTGCAGTGTCTTCTGCTGTTTGTGTCGGTCAGCGCGGCGCCACAGCGACACGCCAACAGAATCTCTCGCAACTTTCGCAATGCATCATGGCGGCGAGTGCTCGCTTCCGGTCGACGGCGCGCCGAGCATCCCTTGACCGGCCCCACCCCTCCCTCGCCCTCTTGCTCTCGTTTGTATCGCTCTCTACCCCTCCCTGGCTGTTTTTCCCACGATAAATTCGTGTGTTTTTCACGTCTCTCGGTGGTTGTTTTAATTTCGTCGCATTTCGGGGAAATTCGTGCCGGATGCTGCGCCACTGCAGCCGCCCCCTTTCGCCCCCTCGTCGCCGCTCCTGCCGGCCCGGGACGCCATCTTGGCGCCCAGCCGCTGCTGAGTGGCCCGCGTCCGGCGGCGCTCGCCACGCGCCCAAAACTGGCGGAAAGACGCGTCTCTGACGCGCCGTCCGTCCCGCAGCAGTGGCTGTCTGTGCGTCGGTTTCCCAGTGTGTGTCTGTTCGTGTGTCTGTGTGCTCGTCCGTCCGTCCGTCCGCGTGTCCGCGCAGCTGCCTCCGTGCGAGTGCAGTCGTTGAGTCCGCCTGTCACTGCAGTTTTGAATGCACGGCCGTGGTCGTTGCTGTTCCGTCTGTAGTTGTGGAAAGAAATCTCGCGAACTCGCCGTGACTTCGACTTGGGTTCGACAACGGCAGCGAGACGCCGTCGAATTTCGATCGCCCCACCAGGGGTTCTCAAGCTGGGAAGGAAGCGATTGAAATTCCGTTCACCATGGCCATGGACAGAGGGAACTGAGCGAAAGCCTCAGCAGAAGTCAAGGGAAAATTAAAATGCACTTCCCATTCACAGCATGAATGCCGGGCATAGAAATGGGCTTCCAGACAAACCGCAGAGGCAGAGCGATACAGAGAGAGAGAGAGAGGGAGAGAGAGAGAGAGAGAGAGAGAGAGAGAGAGAGAAGAGAGGGGAAATACTTAGGAAACATATTACAGCAAAAATATGAGGAGGAAGAGACAGAGTGACGGCCTCGAAGGACGCCGAAAGAGAGAGGGCGAGCCAAAGGGTGTGGGAAGAGGTCAGTCGGGGCAGGGAGCGCGACAGCTGGACAGTCGAGGGAGGAGAGGGAAATGAAAGGATTTCAACGTCCTGCTCACGAGGGGCAGCTGCAGCAGCAACAACAGGGAGGGATTCATGAGAGAAAGAACCTAATTTTTACTGCACACAGAGAGGCAGAAACAAGAACAACAACAGCAATATCAACAACAACAACAATGAGAACAACGACCATGAGAACAACCACAGCCACCAAAACAAGATCCATTACAACAACTCACACAACAACAACAAGGAGGCTCCACGTCTCCACGGAGTTGTTTGCAAAATTTCGAAACGAAACGAAACGAAATTTGAATTTCATTTTCTTCCCTCAGACAAGCACAAAAACCCAACGATGTTTTCCGAGTGTGAGTGTGAGTGTGAGTGTGAGTGAGGGTGAGAGTGTATCAGACCTTATGCTCCATACGTGTTCGTGTGTGTGTGTGGCTGCGTGCGTGTCTGTGCCGTGCTGCGGTCGTGTTTGTCTTGCATTTCATGCCTACCTCAGCAGCCGAAGCCACAACTTCCGGCCTAATGCCTGCTGCCCGGCCCGGGGGAGGCGGACGAGCGCCATCTGTCGGGAAGGACTCCATCCTCTCGCTGCAGGGAGCTCGAGTGAATCGACCTCGTCCTGATCTCCCGGCCTCGGCCGCCCGACTCGGGGCCCTCGTTTTGTTCTCGCACAATTAAACGGAACCCCAGCATCTGCGAGAATGTCTAGGAGTGCGTGTGTGTGTCGGTGTGCGTATTTGTGTGCGTGTTTGCGTGCGTGTTTGTGTGGTGTCTGCCCATGCCCAGTGATGTCATTTGTTAGCCCGAAAATCGAGAACCCGCTCCCCGCCTCGCTCGTTTGGGCTCTCATTAGACCATGATTTAATTCGACGACTCTCGCAACCCGGCGAACTTGGCGGCGGGAGAGAGGCCGAGAGAGAGAGAGTGAGTAGTGCCAGAGCGAGAGCGGGCGACTGGGCGGAGGCCGCCGTCCGCGGCGCTGGGTCGATGGCGCCGGATCGGGGCGACCCCGACGCAGTGCATGTTACGTAAATGTGTTTTTTGATCGGTCGCTTTGCTGTAATTATTGTTGTTGTTGTTGTTGTTGTTGTTATTGAAGTTCAAGCGAGCGATACGTGACAAAAACAATACGACCAACAAAAATAACAACAACAACGATGAGGGCGATGCAATAAAACAGCAGCCGAACTCGTCCTTGAGCCGGCTGCCAGCGCGGGTCGCAGGCCGAGGCCGTGGAGAGCGGAACCTCCGAAGTCGCGGCGACCCAGTGTCTCTGGCAGTGTGTGAGAGTGGCTGTGTGCGTGTGTATTTGTGTGTGTGTGCCTCACTTAAGGACCCATCTAGGGACGTCGCCGGAAGCCGCCGCGTCTGACGTCACGCTTTCCAAGTGATTTTTCTGTGCCCTCGCAGTCGAAAGCCAAAAATATGTCTCTGAATTGCGGAGCATCCCATACAAACACATGTATATAAATGCGTGTGACTGTGAGAGTGACTGTGTCTCGGTGTGTGTGCGGTGCAATTACAAAACTCGGTGAATTTCGTTGGCAGCGCGCCAAGGAGTTCGGAAGTGCTGCGAGGATAATAAGAAAAGTTTTCCTCTTCAGCTCCGGCGTCGAGAGGAGTTTTTCGGTGATTTCGCGCCCTCTCTCGCTCGCACTCTCCCTCTGTCTCTGTCCCTTTCTGGAGGAAGGCCTGCGCCATCGTCATCGCCATCGCCGCGAGGTTCCGGACGAGAGGCGACGACGGATGAAAAACTCAAAAGGAGGAGGCGGCGGAAAGAGGTGAAAACGTTTCGAGAGGAGGGAACGATGAATATTTTGAGAAATAAATAAATTCATTTTTAGAGGCTAATGAGAAAATGAAAATAAAAATAAAACATATGAGAAATGTAAAAAATTAAAAAGGAAAACTAACAATCATTTAAAAGTCAACCCATAATTCAATTTAATTATTTTCTGAAAATTGATACAAGAATTAAACGAATGGCAAATGTTGTTAAATTATTGAAATATCAATAACAAATTCTTCATTAGAAGCTTAGGTTAATTATTAAGATAAAGGAGATGAAAATGAAAACTAGCAATATAAGGTAAATATGTGAAGAAAAAGAGGATTAAATACAATGAAAACATATTTTAATACAAACTGCAGTAAATCGCAAAAAATTTTCATAATTACAAAAATAAATGAAACAGAATTAATTGAAGAAAATGAGACATTAGCTAGTATGAGGATTAAACATGAAAAACCCGTGATCAAAAATTAGCAAAACGCGGGGAATTCGTGGAAAATTTAGCAGAATCTAAGCCGAAATCGCTCGATTAAGAACGCACTAGGGGGGGGGGGGGGGGGCGAATTGGGCCAGAATCAGGCGGTGCAACCGCGAACGCAACGGCAACAACTCAGAAGTAGAAACAACAACAACAACAGTGGAAGAAGTACCAAAGCCCTCGTGGGACGCGTCGCGTCGCGTCGTCGCCGGGACGTGGGACGCGGCCGAGAGCAGTCGATTAGAGTCGAAACCGCCAGATGGCGCTGCCGAGCCTCACGTGCTTCCCCCTCGCACCCACGCGCGGCGCCGCGACAGCTGCCGCCGGTCTCTTTCCCACAATCGCCCTCCTCTTTCTCTTCCTTCCCTCTCTCTCTCCCCCTTGCAGCTCTTCCCGACCTCCCTCCATCAGTCCTGCATTCGCCCACTCACTCACTCACTCATTCACACATTCGCCGCCCGACCCACACACACGCGCACGCACGCACACACACACGCCGAGGACTCCGAGTAGTTTAAACGATTCTAATTGTTATGTAAGCGAGCGACCGACCCTCGGCTGACGTCGCCGTGGACGCCGGCGCCGGCGCCGACGTCGCTGTCGCCAGGCGCTTCAATTGTGTTTTGTTTTATTGCAATCGGGCACGTGAGGGGCGACAAAAGGGGGGCGTGGCGGCCACGACGACGACGGCGAGGGCGGGGCGAGGGCGAGGGCGCCACGGTGGCGCGCAGTCGGTCTTCGTTTCGCTGGCAACAACAACAACAACTGCAACAACACTCGACAGAAAGTGTTTAATGAATGCAGGCAGCCAAATTGCTGGGTCGCTCCCTGACTCGACCCGGCTCGGCGCGGCGCGGCTCGACTTGACTTGACTTGGCTCGGAACGGCTGGGGCTCCATGGGAATTTGCTCGACCTCCGTCGTGAGCGCGGCTCCTCAAATATTTAACACTTTGCCCCACAACAACAACAACAACACGAACAACAATGGCCGACAATAAAACACCACCGAGAACAGTCTGAAGAATTCACCAAAAACGAGAAGGGGAAAAATAAAAACCCGGGCAAAAATGGAACGGAAACGGAAATAAAGGCTCTGTATGTGGATTTCGCTCAGTCGATCCGAGGGTCAGAGGTCAGCGGGTCGTTGTTGTTGTAATTTGGCAACTCCGCTGTGGCGTCGTGTCGTGTCGTGTCGGACAGGAACAGAAACAGGACATTATGCGGAAGCAAACATTTATCGATTGCTCTGGCTTTTGTCGCCGCCCGCCAGGCACGAATTGAGAGAATGGAGTAGAAAGAATAGTGAAAAAAGAAGTTTTTTAAATACCAAACAAGGAGCATAAAAATGTCATAGAAAGATATTGCAGACAAATGTTGCAGAAAATTGTCATTGAAAAATGTCTAAAAAAGCAGTTTAAATTTTCAGAATTTTCCAAATTTTTTCTATGACACTTTTCTTACATTCACCAAATTCGTCTTCTTCTGCTTTGCAAAAATATCGGTCTACAAAATGTTGTCTGAACAATGTCGCTAAGAAAGGGAAAGGTAGGAAAGTGTCCTAAACAAATGAAATAAAACCAGTTTACTAAAGGTAGCATTTTAAAGTCAGTTAGACAGATGGATAGAATGACGAAGAGACAGATAAAAAGTTAGATATTGAGTTTGGCAACTTCACCCTTCGAAGGACCGGTTCTGGTCGCGCTGCAGCTTCCGCTCGGCGATCTTCTTCTGCTCCTCCTTCTGCTCGCGCTGCTCCTGCTGGTGCTGCTGCTGCTGCTGCTGCTTCTTCCGGTGCTGCCGGTCCTCGCCCAGGCCGTAGAGGCCCGCGACGGCCGCCATCTTCGCGGCCCGCGCTCACCGCCGATCGGGTCGGGTCGGGGCGGGGCGGACGAGGCCAGCCGTGGATCGAACGATTCTTCCTCACGTCGCGATCGAGGTCTCGATCTCGGAGTCGATTTTTGTCTGGATCTCGGTCTCGATCCTAAGAAATCTTTCGATCTGGGTCTCGGTCTCGAACCCTGTCTCGATCTCGGTCTCAGGGTCCGCGGATTCGGGCCCTCGACATGGACGAATTTTTTAACTGATGCGCGATTGTGTTGATTTTGTTGTTGCTCCGGTTGCTCCAGTTGTTGTTGCAGTGATTGATGCTGTTGTTGTTGTTTCTATCATATTCGAGCACTTGGCGACACTTGCGATTTCGATTTCGATTTCGATTTCGAACTCGAAGACGGACTCGGACTCGATCGCGCACTATCACGAAGTTTCGCCAACGACGGCACGAGGCATGTTTTAAGGCATTTTGTCAAATAATTTAAACTACTGCTATTTATTTATATTATTTTTTAAAATTTTTATCTAAAATTCTAGTTAAAATTGCACCTGGGGGGAGAGGAGTGAAAACTGGGATGTTGTTTAAATAATTTTTTGGAGGCATTTTGGATTTCTTGACTTTTGATTTGGTTGTTTCCTTCTTGCATTTGTATGCGTTTTTTTCCCAGAAACGATTGATTAATTTTTTGCATCTCTCTGTATGGATTTCCACGGCTCTGCGAATCGCACGAGGTGTCGGTGGTCGGAAGGAGTGAAGTAATTGGAGCACGTGATGTCGGAATCGATTGCGAAAAAACCAGCGACCACCCCGCGCTTCGCCCCCGGGCCGGCGCGGCGATTCCCATGGAATCCCGTCCAACAGCCCTCGTCCCATTATGCGCCGCCCCTGCGCCGTCCCCACCCCTGCTGCTGCTCCTCTCCTCACCCCTCGCTCCTCCACCCCTGCGACTTCCGCTACAAATCGTTCACTTCCTCCGATTTCCCGCCGTCCCTGGGTGCTCGCAATTAACGTTTCTTTCTGCTTTCTCGCTTTCTCGCTTTCTGGTCCCTTCACGCCAACCACCCCCGGTCCACCCTCCCTTCACACACACACATGGGGAAGGTGATAAAAATGTCGCTTGGGCTGCGCTCGCCGAGCGCTTCCGGTTTGTCTGCGAGCTCGGTAGCAGGCATGTGGACATGTGTGTGTTTGCGTGTGTTTACCCACAATTACATGGAGAGATTGAGAGGGAGAGATAGAGAGAGAGACAGAGAGAGGGAGAGAGAGAAATGTTTGTGGAAGGACATTTTTTCGAACCAAATGGAAATGACAAACTTATGGCGGTTTTTGATTGAAAACAATTTTTAAAATTATTTTACCATTAAAGTCTCTCGGCTCATCCTTTGTAATTTTAACATCGATAATCGATGGAACAATAAATTTTAATCTACTTAATCATTAATTTTTATTCATTTTTAATTCGTGGAAATCTCGATTATTTCTCGCCTCAATTTCAATTCAATGGACAAGAGCTGAGCTCTGCTTGAGCGAATTTAAACAAAACTTCACCGAACTCACCATGGGAGGAATTTGAAATGCGGCTCGGAGGCAGATCGTTGAAAAATTAAAATCACCGCAGAATTCGCTGCCATAAGGGCGACCCCGAGGTCGGGGGGCGAACGAAAGGTGGAAAAGAATCAACGAGGGAGGAAGGTAGGTTGGGGGGTCTGGAAATCCGACAACAACAATTGAAAAGCCCTTTTGCAAAATCCTACTTCCATTGAAGTTCCCCGAAAAATTCCTGCAGAAGCAAAAATTGTGAACAATTTCAGTAGTCGCTTTGGCTCTCAGTGTTGTTGTTGTTGTTGTTGCTGTTGTTGTTGGTGAGGGAAAAGCCAACTGCAATAGAATGCAACAACAACAACAACAACAAATACAAAAGCAACAAAAACAAAAGGCACGTGGACAATGTGAAAGGGAACTTGAGGAGAATTTCCGAAACTACCTAAAAGTATGCAACGGCATTTGTGGGCGAGTAGGAAGAGAGGAAGCGAGCGACCAGGAGTGGGGAGGGAGGCAGAGGGAGAGGCAGAGGGAGTGGCAGAGGGAGGGCCGGGGTGGAGGTTGAGCTGGTGGACGGCGGAGGCATCGACAATGGCTTCGGTGACGTGGCGTGACGAGCCACGACGTCTGCGATTGTGGACGAGACGGAGTTACAAAAACAACGACCCCGTAGGCAGCAAGAATGACAGCAACAACAACAGGGGGACAACAACGAGGGGGACACAAACAACAACGAGGACAATAACACCATTAACAAGAACAACAACAAAAAGCCAACCCAACTAGAATCAATGACATACTAACTGACAGCGAAGCACACACAGACAATATGTCAGCGTGACGAGAGCGCGCCGGCGAGTGGGAAAGGGAGGGGGAGAGCGAGAGCCAGAGCGAGGGGAAGGAGGCAGAGCACGTGGGGCGCCTGGAGCAAGAGGTTGGGAAACGAACGAGGGACGAGACGAAAACGGGAAACGAGCTGCAGGACGTTGAAGGCTTAGGCGGAAGAAAACGAAGATGGAAATCGGAAGGGTCAAGGCGAAGAGGCGGAGCGAGGGAGGGAGGGAAAATAATGGGGAAGAGGAGGAGAAGAAAGAAGAAGATAAAAGGGGGAAGAAAAGAACAGAACACCGGGGAAAAGCATGAAAACGAGCAGAAGAAGGAAATCAGGATCAAGAATTCGAGGAAATGAAGAGCGCGCTGAGTGGCAGCCACGAGGCCGGGATACCGCGATATCGATATAATGGGCATGGAATTGTTCGGGAATTGAAAGTAAATAGTCCAATCAGAGAGAGAGAGAGAGAGAGGGAGAGAGAGAGAGAGGGAGGGAGAGGGCGAGTCTCGAACTGAGTTTGCGAGCAAACGGCAGTTAAGTGGGAAAAGAAAACACTTTTCTAAACAGATCAGAGGCGCTCGGGAAGAAGAGGGAGAGGGGAGGGAGTAAAGAGAGAGAGGGGGAGAGAGAGCGAGGGAATTCCATTAAATGGGAAATAAATTTCTCAGAATTCGGAGCCAGTGAAGGCGGGAATTTCGACCTCGGCGAAGTGGAGAAATTAATTTATTTAAACACGGCCACAGGAACTCGGCGGCGATGGGTCGCCACACACGTACACACGCACACACTGGGCATGTCAGGAGCGAGACAGATAGAGGGAGAGATAGTGCGAGTTAGAGAGCGAGAGAGATGGTTCGAAACCCCGCTGCCTGGCCGTGGAAATCGATAAACAGAACCTGAAGCGGGCCACGATTTCAGGCCAATTTATCGAGGCTTCCGGAGCCACGCCCCCTTCGTCCCGCCCCGCTTCCGATTGCCGACTGGAGACCACGAGGATGAGGTTGTTGTTGTAGTTCTTCATTTTGTTGTTGCTGCGACTGCCGTTCGCTGCACGCCGTTTGGCCGGGAGGAGACCGCGAGGATGCAAAGCAATGGTTCAAGTGTTGTTGTTATTGTTGATTATGTCGTTGTTGTCTTGTTGATTATGTTGTTGTTGTCTTGTTATTGTTGTTACTGTTCTTGTTGCTCTTGTTGCTTTTGTTCCCGTGTAGTGTTTGAGAATTTTCCTATTTTCGGCGCACGATGTCGATGGGAGGCGCTCGAGGTCCTCCGAGGACGGGCGGCAATTTCGAGAGCGAAAATAATGTCGCTGTCTTTGTCGCTGCCACTCGCCGTCTCCCTCTCCCCCTCATTCTCTCTCGTTCCCACCCCCATCTCACTCTGTCTCCGTCGGTCTCGCCGCGCGCTCGGTATTCATAATGAACAAATACTATTATTAAGCGCAGAAAATGGCTTCCTGTGTGCGTGTGTGTGTGCAGTGTTTTTCGTCCTGTTTATCCGGCGGAAAATTGAGCCCACAATATGGCGCTCGCAGCGTCGAAAGCGGGCAACAACAGCAGCCAAAACGAGTGAAAACAACAACAGCAATAACGAGAAAAGCAGCAACAACAATTACAACAATAACAATAACATCCACAATAATAACAACAATAATAACAACATCAACTAACAACAACAACAACAACAATTACAACAACAACAACAACAACAACAACAACAACAACAGCAGCAACAACGATCGACTGTGACAACGACATGCGATGCCATGTTTAGATAGTTGAAAAAAGCGTTTCGTATATCGTTATTGTTGTTGTTATTAGTTTTGTTGTTGTTGTTGTTGTTCTTGTATTTGCCATTGCTGTCTTTTTTGTGCCTGTTGTTATTATTATTGTTGTTGTTCTTGTCATTTGCTGTTGTTTCTGCTTTTGTTATCACTTAAATTGTTGTTGTTCGGACTTTTGTTATTGTTGTCAAATCGTTTGATGTGGCCATTGTTGTTGTTGTTAGTTTGGTATTTTATTGTTGTTGTTGTTGATATTTTCATTGTTGTTGTTTCTCTAGTTGTTGTCGTTGTTGCTTCTGTTGCTTTCGTTGGCGTCCAACTGAACTCGTGGAGAAATCAAGGAACGCAATTTGAATGATAAAATATAACGCCTTCTCCCTCTCTCTGCCTCTCTCTCGCTCTCCCCTCTCCCTCTGCCTTCCTTCGCCTCCCCCTCCCACTGTCTTCCATCCGGCTTTCGACATAATTCTTCGTTTTTGCATTCCACGCTCGCATATGGCGCACGCACACCAACGACCGCAGACACAAGCAACCGAACGCACACACACACGGACGCACAGAGAGCACTGCGACAAAGCTATGGCTGTCTCCGCGTGTGTGTGTGTGTGTGAGGAGGTCCTCCGGGGACGTCCTGTCGCTGCGGTGGCCTCTGAGTTTCATTTATTTTTAATTCAATTTCGAGCCCTCGCCGAATCCTCGCCTCGCAATCTTTTCGTCGGCGACGTGGCATCTGAGAGGGTGAGAGGGAGATCGTGAGAGGGAGCGAGAGGGAGAGGGAGGGGTCGGGAATCCCCAGAACCCTTTGAGCTGAAGGATTCGTTTTCGTTTTGCTTTTCCTTCTGCTTCTGCTGCTTCCGAAGCAACGTCGACCGAGAGACGATGAGGGACGGGGGAGCGGTGGGGGCGAGTGAGACGGAGCACGAGTGGGCGAGATGGCGAGCGAAAGAGAGGGTGAGAGGGGGCGAGCCAGAGCGGTTTCGCCTCCATGAGCTCCCGTTAATTCATGCCGTTTTGCATGCTAATCTCACGTCGCCTTTTGCGCCATTTTCGAGGGTTCTTCACCTCGCTCGCCATCTCCATCGCCCTCTCCTTCTCTCTCTCTCTCTCTCTCTATTTCCCTTGTTTCTTCCCTCCGCCCAGTCGCTGGCCCCGCCTTCCCAGGGCTCATTAGCAGTCGGACCCACTCGCCCGCTGCCGTCGTGACCTACATCTGACCCCTTCCAGGCCCCCGGCTCGTCTTCCCCCAGCTCATCCTCCTCCTTCTTTTTCCTCTCGTCCCCCTCCTCCTCCCTATCGGCCTCCTCCTCCCTATCGGCCTCCTCCTCCCCCTTCTCGTCCCCTCCTCCCCCCTCTCGTCTCGTTTACGTCGCCGGCGGAATTTCCATCCAAAGGCAAAGGGTTTCCCTTTGGCCCCGAGATTAACTTGAGATGTTCCTGCTTTCTGCCTCTGATTCTTCTTCTCTCCCGTTCTCTCCACAACTCCCCTTGACTGCTTGAACTCCGAAGCACCTTGAGCCATGATCTCGTTGACCCAAGATCGTTGCGACCGAAGATGGCTTTTTCCAAAGGTCGTTTGAGCCAGGATCGCTTTGGTCGAATGCTCAAGCTTTCCCAGAAATATTTTCCTAAATTTTCCCTCCTCCTTCTCCTCCAAAATCTTTTCTTCATATTCTGTTCTTTTTCTTTCACTGGTCTCCTCTTTTCTCTTTACTCCTCTCTTTCCGCAGCTTCCTTTAATTGAATCTGGTCCTAACTACGACAATTTCCCAATTTCTAGGACCTGTTTTTTTTTTGTAGCCCTTGTTGTTATGGAAACTAGAAAAATATTCAAAAATCTCCAGTGAAAATCGTTCAATAGATATTTATTTATTTATCTGGTTTCGCTCCGAACCCCAAACATTTTTGTTGATGTTTTTATGGTAATTGATTCGGTTAGCATTGCTTTGTTATGGAAAAGTTAATTTTTATTTTTTTATTCCCCCTTCGAAGATTCGTTGTTGTTCTTGGTGGTTGTTTTTAATTGCTTTGCGAAAACAAACAAACATGCGGATCGTTGTTTGAGATGGAAATTGTTCGGAAAACTCGCATCTCGCTGGCCGTAAGAGCAGGGGAGGCAGAGAGCGAA
The DNA here is from genome assembly GCA_947389925.1 of Coelopa pilipes. Classification (NCBI taxonomy): domain Eukaryota; kingdom Metazoa; phylum Arthropoda; class Insecta; order Diptera; family Coelopidae; genus Coelopa; species Coelopa pilipes. The sequence continues at coordinate 33,863,797 of OX376700.1, forward strand.
ACAGAGAGGGTGTAGGGAGAAAGAGAGAGAGAGAGACAGAGTGAGTATAGTGAGCAAGAGCGAGCCGAAACTTCCATGAAACATGAGCAGGAGACGCCGAGTCCGGCAAGAAGTCCAGGAAGCTCCTGAATGCGAAAGTCCGGTGACGAAATGCGAGGACGAAATTTAATAACCGAAGTTCGATGGATGGAAATTCCCTTGAGTGTAGCGAGGCGTATCGATGACGACGGAAAACTTCCCCAGAATTTCCCCGTTCCGGACACCTTGCCAAAGTCCTCCCAGTCGCAGGACATTCCGGGGAATTCCCCTCGTTACTGGCACTGGCGGGAGTTTCCCAATGGAGGGCAAGCACGGAAACAAAAGCGCAGCGGGTCCTGCTGTGAAAGGACACCCTCACACACACACACACACACACACGCATATACAGACGAACGCACACGCCTCTGCCTTCAGTCGATGTTCGAGCGAAAAGAATTCAAATCCGATCATTTGCCTTGGAAATTTTCACCAGCGCATTCGATTTGAAAATTCCCAAAATCATCCACAGCTGGCTGACGGCAATGCAACAACAACAACAACAGCAACGAGAGAAACAACAACAACAACAGCTTCCCCATCCTCAACATGGCCACCGATTCATCACCATGGAGTTCTCGGAGAACTCGCTTCGAGCCGGCCGTCGAACGGTGGCCGAAGCGATTTCAAGCGATTGCGCTGGCCGGACAAGGGGAAGGTGGGAGGGAGAGGAGGGCGAGGACGAACGGGCCTTTGAGTTTTCTCTTATCCCGTCCTCGCCAGCCACGTCCGTCCCTGCCTTCCGCTCGCCTCCTCCACTCGCCTCCTTCGCGCGCCTCGTTTTTTCATCGGGTTCGCTCCCGTTCTGTTTTGGGCCTTTTCGAGGTTAATTCTTTTTGACCACTGGATTTGAGCCTCGCTCCCTCCCCACTCTCCGTCTCTTTTGCCCTTTTGTCGCTGTTGTTGTGCCTGCGGTTGTGGCAAAATCGCTGATAGTTTCATGTTGAGCAACATTTGTTGTTTCTCTTTTTCTGTCGGGGTTTCGTGTTGTTGTTGTTGTTGCTTGTTGCGGTGAGTTCTGTTCGTGATTTAGTGATTTTTTGTTGTGTGTTGTTGTCGTTGTTGTTGTTGCCTATTAGCCGTAATTTCAGCGGCCGGCCCCACAGGAAGCGGGAAGCTCTATCGCGAAATTAGACCGCATTTTCCGAACTCTCCCCGCATATGCTGTACGATTGGGCTTCGCCTTTGTTTTAATTTCAATTTTCGAGCCTCGCTCCTTGCTCTTCTCATTCTCCTTTTCTCCTTCCCTCATTTTTCCTACTATATTTTCCTTCACGATATTTTTCGCTCATGTTTTGCCTTTATTTCATTAAATTTTGTTTCCCTTTCCCAGTCCTGGTGCATCATTTTCTCTGTTCTAGTGGCTTCAAGGGATTTTTTCCTCAAAAACTATTGGGCTCTGGTGTTCCTATTGTTGTTTACTGAAAAACAAATTTAATTCCATTGTCCGGTTCACCATTTCGGGCGAGATTCGAGGGATTTACGAGGATTGGCTGGACTTGGACAAGGATTAGCCACCCTGAAGGCTGAAGCCAAGTCAACTGAAGCCAATGCTATTTTGGAATTCTTTCAACAGTTTCGCTTTAGTTCATAATGAAAGGGATGTGAACGAAATTATATTTGTTTTGTGAAAAATAAATAAATTGACTCCAATTGCGTTAATGTGGTTTTTGTTCACATAAAAATCGCTCATACGTCGTGAGTGAGGAGAAGGAGAAGGAGGAGGAGGTGCAGAAGTCGTCGTGGTCGTGGTCGTGGCCGCCTCGACTGACGGCCACCCTCTGGCCTCTCGCTCCTTCGTCCGCCGTCCCATCGACGCCTGTCAAACTCGCCTCGAGTCGAGTCGAGTCGATTCAATGAATGCGGAAACCGAGCGGGCCACGTGCGGCGGGCCGTGGACGAAACCCGCGAACTCGGCGAATTCTCGGCCTTCGCCGCAGGTGCACGGCTAATCCCAGGCCCTCCGCCAGTCACCAGTCGAGGGCGACGAAGGAGTCCACGGTGCGGGAGGGGGACGGGTCGAAGCCGGGTCGAGGCAATTGCATTTAATTAATTAATTTCCCATTGTGTTCGAGAATTACGCAAACATTTTTATTTTCTTCAGCACTCGCTCGGTTTCCCTCGAATTCTCCAATTCGAATTCGAATTCGAATGCGGATCGAAGCGGATTGAGTGAGAGTGGGGTGAGAGGGGCTGGGGGCGTGGCGGGGCGGGGGAGGCGGCGTCGTGGCTTCTGGTAATTAGAAGGAAACGCTTTTCGACACGATTATTGATTGCCTGACGCCAAGTGGTCGACGGCGACGCTCGGTTTTCCGCCGAACGGAAAACAAATAGAAAGCGAGTGGACGCCGGAGGGCGACGGGAGGATTGAACAACAACAACAACAACAACAACAACAACAACGAGGGACAACCTGAAAAGTCACTCCTACGCCGCGCGGCTTTTTTCGATGTCCTTTTTCGCCGCCCTCCTCCAGTCGATTGCGGTCTCGCCATTGGCGTGTGATTGACTGAGGCGAGGTGGGCCGCGGAGAAAGGGGGGGGGGGGGGGGCGGTGCCGTGAAGAGGGAGGGGGGAGGAGGCCGAAGCGAATCGAAACCGACTCCCGGGAAGTCGTGTTTAAGCGGCGCCCATTGTGCTTTAATTAGAGCTTCGTCCTTAGCATTCGCCGACCGGACGACCGGACGACTGGACGACGGTCAGCGGGTCGGGAGCGAGTTATTGATTATTTTTGAAGTTCGGCCGTCCAGCCCTCGCTCCCTCACTCGCTCGCACGCTCGCCACGTCGCATGCGGCCCCTCGCTCGCTCCTTCGCCCCTGGCTGGATGCGTGTCACAAGAGCTAACATTGATTTTTATCGCATACAAACGCATATAAACACGTATATGTGTATTCCTATATACGTATTGTTCGCCTTGTTTTCGTACTTTCATACGTTTCTCTGCTCATTTCTTCCCTCTCTCCCTCCCTGTCTATTGTTATTACTTTTTGGAGTTACGCATAGGCGGCCTCTAGAGGGGTGGGGGAGCAAAAAAAAAAAAACAAAAAAACACCACAGGACGTGCGGCGCAGGGACTCGAGGGGACTTTTCAATCAATGCAGGATTCCCTCCCGATGAAATTCCACAATATTTCGATATTTCATTATTTTCGCCTTTTTGCGTTTCAATTAATTTTCAATTTCCGCCATTTGCACAAATAATCCCACCATTATCATTCATTTGTTGTTTTGATGTTTCAATTTTACTTCATTGATTTGCATATGAATTTTACTTCATTCACACATCCGACGCGATCTTTAGCAATTTTTGGATTACATTTACTTTCCCGACATCAGAAATAAATTACGCATTAAATTTTTATTTGAATTTTACTTTTCCAATTTAAACTAAAATTTTCACAATTTTCTTTGCATTCAATTTTCTTTGTTGACTTTTCTATTAAATTTTCATTTCTCATTTTTCCATTGAAATTTCTTTTCTGATTTTTCAATTTTAATTTTTCATTTTACCTCTCCGATTTGAATTACTCAGTTTTAATTTTCTGTTTAATTTTCCCGTGTTTTGTTTCCGATTTCAATTTTTAAATTTTGCGATTTTCATTTTCCGATATAAATTTTTCGATTTTCACTTCTCATTTTCCTCTCGAATTTTCAAAAATCGACTTATTCTCATTTCATTTTCATTCTATTTCATTTCATTCTATTTGCGAAGTCCACGCTCCGACTTCGGCTCCGATTCTCGCACTGGTTTTTCCCATCGGGCATCGGTTCGTGCGATTGATTGACTTTGTGAAAATTTAATTATCGTAATTTGCGTATTATTACTATATATGTATATATTTATGTATTTTTTTGTGTAATTTGTTTGTGGAGTTTCTGTTTTATTGCGATTGGCAGGACTCGCAGAGCCGCACGCCACGTCCGACACCGCGTCACGACACCGAATGCCCTGCCGCGTACGCGTCCTGCCTGGCTCCTGGCACCTGCCCCTGGCACCTCTCTGTGGCCGACCCTCGCGAGGGCCGTTGGATGCGGATGGAACGCGAGCGAGCGACCGAACGAGCAGCCGACGTTCAACTGCGTTCGAAAAAGTACAAAATTTCAAAAATCAACGAAGGGTTCGCGGCGACGGCGGCCACGGCGGCCACGGCGCCGACGACGTTGGCCATTCCGCTGCCTTGCACTCACACGGACACACGAACACACGAACACGGCCTGGCTCCACATGTGCGTGTGCTCGCTCCGTGTGCATGTGTTCGTGCCGTCCCGCTCCCGCTCTCGCTCTCTCTCCGTCGGTCTCTCTCGCCTCTGTGCTTGTGTGAAATCGCTTCAGTCGCCTTTCTGCATTCGCCTTTGTGGAGTTTCCTCGTTTTGCCGCACACGGTTTTTTCGGCGCTCCCGTGTACGCGTGTGTGTGTGTGTGTGTGTGTTATATAAGTGTAATGAAAAGGACGTGGGCCAGGGGGATGGGGGAGCGAGAGGGAGCGATAGAGAGAGATGGAAGAATGCGGCTTTTCCCGCTCTTGTTTAGCTTTGTTATTTTTGTATTTTTTCCCTTTCTTTTTTGACTTTTTGCCTAACGTGTTTTCCTCCTTTGACTGCCCTTGTTGTTGTTGTTTTTGTTGTTATTGTTATTGTTGTTTCTACTTTTGCGGTTCTTGTTTTCAATTCAGTTGAGGTCGTTGTTGTTGCTGTTGTCGTGTTGTTGTGTTCATGAATTAGTGAATTGATAGAAAACTCGTTGGAATTTCGATTGGAAAATTGGCCGAATTAAAAGCGGTTTTTTAAAATTTCTCAAAATTATTTAACACAATAGGAATTCAATAGAAATTCCATAGTTCTGAGAAATGGGTGAAATTTCGGACTTTGCCAAGTTTGGTGAAATTGCTTTAAAAACTATTAAAACTTATTCCCGAGTTTAATGACGTTGGAGCAAAACTACAAATGGGAAAGGGAAAAATCTGCAGAAAGTTCGGTCGGTCGGTCGGTGACGAAAACTTCTCAGAATTATGGTCGATCCCGTCCCTCAGGCCCTTTCAGTCCCCTCAGGCCCTGGCCCTGGCCTCAGCCTCCTGGCTCTGCCCATCCACAATGCCATCTACGGAGATCCTCAAAGTGCGGTTTCTCCACACAGTCCCGCCTCCTTGGCGAGGCGCAGCGAGTCCTTGTCGAGATTTGGCAGCCTCGGCGCGCCCTCGGCTGCGAAACGGATCGGTGCATGTCCTGGCGGCGCTGGGGCTCGTCGCAGCCCCGCCAGACGACGCCATAAATGTACGAAGCATAAAATCGTGTCTCGTTATTTCGTGGATTTCCTAGATTTCTCCTGCCACCGAAACCAGCGACGAAAGGGGGGGAATCGAGAGAGAAGGGGCGTGAGTGCGAGGGAAAATGGGGCGAAATTAGGTGGAGGTTGGGCGGGCCTCGAGAAGCCATCAGGGCGGCGAATAAAACTGGGAATGAAAATAACATTTCGAGATTCAATAAAAATCCAAAATCGTTTTGCATTGCGTGGCCGGGGAGCAGGAGGAGAGACAAGTGAGAGAGAGGAGGAAGTAGAGAGAGAGAGAGATCTAGAGCGAGTTGGAGCTGGCGTGTCCTGCGTTCGAACTGGCGTCTCGAATGCGATGGCGTCTGGGCGCTACAACAAATCACTTGAATGTCGTTTTGGCAAGCCAAGACCGCGGACAGACGGACGGCAGAGGCTGAGGTTGCGATGCCGAGCGATGCGAGGGGCGAGAGGCGAGAGGGAGGGACGGGCGGTAGCGAAAACGGAAACCGAGTGCGGAGTCGAGGGAGAGAGAGGAAAGGCAACGTGTGAGGAAAGAAAGCCAAAGTGCGACGAAAGAAGGACGAAGGCCAAATGCGGGAGCCAAGGAGAACGAAGAGCCAGAAGAAAACAGACTCGAATAAATGTCCCACAAATGTCGACCGAGCACCCGATGAGCGATGGCTCGACCTCAGCCTCTGGTGTGGGGAAGGGAAGGGACGGGAGCGGCTTCCGAATGGAAGAGTTGCCGAGTTCCACATTTCGATACAAGCTCCAGCTCCGAGGCTCCGACAAGTCTCGTCGCTGCTCGAAATCCTCGCTCGCTAATCCGAGAGAATTTGCAGATGGCAGCAAAGCCAGGCGAAGGATTCCCAGGATCCGAGATCCGTGCATTGGGGTCGCTGCAGGGCGTTTGTTTTCTCGGAATGTGCGAAGGCCGGGCGCCTGAGTCGGGCGCCCAGCGACCGACATCCACCGGAAGCCGGGCTGAAGATTGATGGAGCCACGGCCGAGAGTTGAGGGCACTGAGTGCGAGTTAATTTGGCCCGGCTCGAGGCGAGGCGAGGCGAGCGAGGCCAAGAAGGCCCGAGAGCGAGACGAGGATTAATTTCCAGTGACTGCAAGGAGGCGGCCGTCGATTGTGTCCCAGGGGTGGCGACGGTCGGCGGGCGGACCAAGCCCGGAACGAGTCCTTTGCGAGCACTTTGCAGTGATCGACAGCGACTCGCTTGTATTTGGGCTAATCAACAGAGGCGAGGCTGGCGACAAGGACCAGGACCAGGACAACAAGGCCAGAGCCGACAACAACTACGACTACAATTGCAACGCCGTGGTTCGGCCACCGTGGAACAATTGCCTCGTCCTCCACCGCGACCGCATCACCGTCGCCATCATCGTCAGCGTCGCGTCACCGACTCCGGTCGAGTCCACTCAACAAGCGCGGTCTCGGTCCTGGTTCCGGTTCCGGCTTCGGTTCCGGCCTCGCCACCGATCGACTGGGCGCGGACGACCAGAGCGCCAACAACAACAACAGGCGCACATCCGGCGCCGCCAGACGCACACACGCACACATGCGAATGGCCTGCCGCAAACAAACGAGGAGGACGACGTGTAAATAAACCGCATTAACACACGCACACACACACATACACAGCGGCACCCGCACTCGAGTTCAGGCCGTGTTCAGCGGAACAAGAACAAGCTTCGCACCGGCACAAACACACACACATACACACACATCACAGACACAGTCAGGTGCACCTCCTCGGACCCACAGCAGCAACAACGAAGTGTTTGCAACAATGGATTTACTTTTTTTCCATTTATATTTTTAAAAGATTTTTTAAGGATTTTTGAAGGATTATTGAAGGAATTATTTGAATATATTCTTTTAAGAAGGTAATTAAAATATGTGAAGGAATTTTGTTAGAATTTTGAAAGAATTAGTTTTGGAATTTATTGAAATATTGAAGGAATTTTTAAACGAAGTTTTTGAATACAATTTTTGAAAAAATTCTTTGAGGAAACTTTACGAGAGAAGAATTTTTATTGCGATGAATTTGTTGTGGAATATTTTAACGATTCTTTGAGGGAATTTATTTGTAAATTTAAAATTTTATTTTAACGATTCTTTGAGGGAATTTGTTTGTAAATTTTGAAATGAAAGTCTGACTCTTCTCCTAATTTATAGGCATTTTTTGAGGACATTTCTGAAAGAATCTTTTGAAACTCTTTTTAGTTACTTCAAAATTGAGGTTTCTACGATATTTTTTGGGATTTATAGAAAACGGAATATTTACGTCTATTTATGGAATTATTGTTTTAATTTTTATGAACGATTTTTTTGAAACTCTTTTCAGTTGTTTCCAATTTGAAGTTTTTGAGAAATTTTTTAAAGGAATTTTTGGTAAAATTCCAGAGATTTTTTTTAGCGAGTTTTTGAGGCTGTTTTTGGAACGATTTTTCTGAAACTATGATATTATTTCGAGACTGAAGGCGGATACTCTTTTCCTAATTGTTCGCGAGTTCAACGCGAGTTGTCACTGCCGTTAGAGCCGATGTCGAGGCCGTTCCGTTACCGTAATTGTCGGTGCTACCGCCGGAGTTATCGCTCGAGTCGCCGTTGGACCGACAGCAGTTGCCACCAGCAGCGGTCGGTGCTGACGGAGCTGACGGTGCTGACAACCGGGCCGCCCGAGGACGTGACGCGAGGAACTCTTTCGCTGCGCTGCGCTCGCCGAGCTCCGCTCAACAACTGCACGGCGGGGCGCGAGAGAACGCGGCACGAAGCAACAACCGAGGCGCCCGAACCTCGCCGACAGACGACACTCGGCCGTCGACAGCCGACCGACATTGGCCGACCGACCGACCGGGCGCAACCGAAGCGAGACGGACGACGCGAGGGAGCGAAAACGCAACGCAGACGGGCGAAGAGCGAGCGGGCGAAATGGAGTGCATGGGAACGGCAGGGCGAAGGCGAAGAGGGCGGCTCGGGGCAGGACGAGCCCGCGGCGAGGAGCAGCAGAGAGCCAGAGCTAGAGACTTGAGGCCAAAAGAGCGGAGGGGAAGAGAGAAGAGAGAGAGAGCTTTCACTGGAAGCACCGAAGCACTGGAGCAGCGAAGCCACGGGTCCCGAGAGAGAGAGATGGGATCAGCAAGGATGCGGGAAAGAGTTTGAAAGAGCGAAGGAAAATTCGAGTCGGAGTGTGGAGCGATTGGAGCGAATGAGTCGAGTTTGCTCTGTGAATCCCCGTGAAGTTTTTCCGAAGATTCCCTTCAGAATATGGGATGAAGAATGGAAAGGATTTCAAACCAAAAATAACTCCGTCAAAGGTCGATCTTCCCTTCACAGATCGATCTTCCTCCCTCTAGCTGACTCGTTTTTAGAGCTCTGCCAATTCCCTCCTGTCACTTCTCTCTTAACACGCCATTGTCGGCTCTCTCTTTTCTCCCTCGCATACTCGTCGCTTGTCTCCGCCTCCCGCGTTCACCAGCGAGTCAGGTCCGGCAAATCCCTTTGACCACTCTCTTTTCCCCGTAAGTTGCGAGTGACAGCTTTTAATCCGCGACCGTGTTCATCCATCCAGCCGACCAGCCCAACAGCCGCTCAGCCGACCGACCGAGCGACCGAGCGACCCTCGAAGCCGCCCGCAAAGTCAATGACAACCGGAGCTTCGGAGGGATTTCGAGCCGTATGCCAGCTTCTGCTGCACGTCATCGGGCTTCATGGAAGGAACGAAGAATGGGTGAAGGGTGTCGACGTGTGAGTGTGCGGTGAATGGCCAAGAGTTGCCGCAGTGCACGGCAGTCGCCGGGAGGTCCTCGCGAAAAGGAACACGATGAGGGGCGACGGGGGGCGACGGGGTCTGTCGTACGAGTGCCGTGCGAAAAGCTCGGCACGGCGAGTTCACGAAACTCAGGAGCTTTCGGCGGTAGGACGGCACACGAATGCATCCTGTGTCTCTTTCGTGCATCCCATTCCTCTTTCGTCCTACCCTTGTCTCCTTCGTTCAACCCTTGCCTCTTTCCCGCCGCTCTCCGATGCCGAACCAGGAACCAAATCACGAATCACGTGACCACGTTCGGGTTTCGTCAACAACAACTTCAGTCGCCGCCTCTGAATGGAGTTTCTGAGCTTTTTTTCGGTTTCTTCAGCGACTCTTTAACTCTCTCTCTCTCTCCCTCATTCTCTCTGTGCTGAGCTTGCAAGGACAAGTGATTTTAAATTCAAGGAAGCGAAGCGCCTGGCACGTGACTCGAGTAGTTGCATGGCGAAAGCTTTATCGACGAGCTTTGGCTTTTTTGAGAGAGAGAGAGTCGAAATTGAGAGAGAGAAACCAGAAATGGGTGGAGAAAGAGAGAGGGCGGGAATGTTTTGAAGAGCACGACTACGAACACGTGATTTTCGCTAAGAGAAGCCAAGTTGTGGTAAGTGAGAGCGGTGCAATCGGAGCAAATATAACAAAGAGCATGCATTCATAATGCCAAAGATAAAAAACCTTAATAGAATATAACATTTCTCGATTGAATTACCATAAACCCACAAAAAGAAATAAACATTGGTTGCTTTTCCTCAATTTCCAACCCATTAACCCTTCAAGAGTAACAGAATCAAAGCTACGTTCGGACCAATGGAAAGCTTTTGCATGGCCAAAACTCGCTTCCAATGTTGCACGAATTGACTTTTGATTGTTGCTCCAACAACCGCGGCGAAGTTGTTGTCACTGGTACGATGTTGCTGACAACAATCCGGCAATCTTTTCCCACCACTAAATATTAATGACTTTTTACGAGAGTTGAGTGAGTGACAGAGTGAGTTCAGTTATTGACATGGCTCAGAATCTTCCAATCTTTCTTTACATAAAGTCGAGGGATGTGTAAGGAGTCGCAATGCAGATTATTCAATAGATTGTTTTTTCGACCCTCAAATATTAATTTAATTTTTTAATTGATTTTCGCTAGGGGTTTGTAGTGTTTGGAAATTCTGTAGTCGCCGGAATTTGGCGTAATTCGAGCCTTTGGGCGCGATAAAAGGTACCTGGAAACCCTCCCAAATAATTGGTGTCATCAGAGACTTTTCCAAAGGACTCTCGCCGCCTCAAAGGACACTTGTATTAATTATGTACTCGAGATGCTTGCAAGATGCCCAGGGATAAAGGATTTTAGACTCCGTCTTACGGCTAAATATATAAATTTCTGACCTTACCGTCGTCAAGTTGTGAAGCTTCGTCGTTTCAAGGGGAGTTTTTATTTTTGGGCTTAAACAAAATTGTTTTAATACGTACCTGTAATGAAAGTTCGAGGGGGAAAATTGAAAAGAGAAAAAGAAATATATTAGTTTCATGTGAAAATCATTTGTATAAATATATCGTTTTTTCTAGGATAGAATGATTTCAAAGAAATAAATCTTATTATTGAAATTTTATTATAGTAACTACAATACGTAGAGGATGAGAGAATGAACAAATTCGTTTACTAGTATTTTACAAAGTAATTTCAACAGTAGTAGTATTTGGTTTTTAGTAAATATACCTCGGTAGTGGACTTGGGTTTTATTTTCAGTATTTAAAGCACTGCTCTGGATAGTCGGGGTCCCAGGAGGCTGCCCTGAGAGCCCCATGGAGCAGCACGATGTTCTCGTCATCGCCTTTTCATTTACTTTTATACATGTTTATGGGAAAATTAGGTCGTCAGAACCCAGGTGGTGAAAATCGAGTAAGTAGTTAATTATAATACAAGAGAGTGCGTAAAATATTTCTGCTGATAAATTTATCAAATGAGCAAAAAAGCTGGTTATTGAATAATGCAAGTAATAGTCGGACATTCAGTAGCATTCAAGGCAACAGGCAGGTGTAGCAGGAGGAATACAATCAGGTTGGTACAGAGTTTTGGCAGGGATGCATCGCAGACACAAGCTCAGGAGGTAAAGAACAACAACAACAGCAATAAAAGCAACACGAAAAAGAAAGAGACGAAAGGAGAGAATGGAAGCAACTTACCCGCCAGCAACAAGGATCATCTGCATTGTTGCCGCTGTTTATTGGGATCTTTTCTTTTATCTAACAGTTTGCGTATTGATTACGGTTACTGAATTTGGCGGTTACTGGTTATTAAGATGCTGATACTGATGCTGATTCTGATGCATGTGGTGTGGTGAAGATGGTGGAGGTGATGACGGAGTTGGTTGTGGTGATGGTGGTGGACGTGTTGTTGTTGGTGGTGGCAGTTGAGTTGACGTTAATGAGAAATCCATGTTTCAAAACGCATCCTTCGGGCAGTTTACATTTCGATTTTTCAGTTTTGTTTATTTGGTTTTCCTTTTACTTTTTCGTCTCTCGGTTGTTTTTTTTTTTTTTTTTTTTGAATGTTTTGATATTGGCTTTGGAAATCTTAAAAATGCTTCTTAATGCTCTACTCAAATACAGTACATGAGAAGATGTATATGGGGACCGACTAGTCCCGAGCAACAGAAGCTACTTGGCATGATGCGATCGCTGCCGGATGCCGTTGCCACACTTTCGGAGTCGCCGATGCGGACACATTTACGGAATCGCACGACTGGCCGCGCTGCGCATGGAGTTGCCAGGCGTACGAGGCAAGACACCAACACAAACACGACAAAACACAAAACACAAAGCAAAACACAATTCGCAGCGTACAACGGAATCGCATGGGACCAGGCATGGCATCCGCCTACGGCTCGACATACGCAGGATATTCTATTCGATCGGCAGAGTTAGACATCTTAGGTTAAGTTCGTACTATGCTTGATGCTTCGATTGACTCGTGGCACGTGACAGTCGATTCCGCTAGCGGAGAACACGAAACAATTACGATTAACTACATTCTACAGCTGGCTGCACTAGCACTAGGTTGGGGCTGGGGGCGAAGGGCAGGAGGACTAGCGATAGTTAGCTTTTAGCTAGCCATGGCATTCACTCAGTACATGCCGTGTTGCGTTAGTAGAGAACAAATAGTCGTTTGTGGTTACATGTATAGGTTATATATAGGAGCTAGCACGAGTACAAGGTTTAAGTTCAATTCGCATGCAATACACTGTTTTCTTCTACGCTAGGGAGTGGGCTCTGTACAGCTCTAGTTCTAGATCTGATACTAGAGATAGTCGCTTGTGGAAACTGACTTAATCTACTGAAGGATATGGCTAGGACTCGCGTCTACTTCATGTCCAACATGTGGTATTCTCTGGTCTATCGAGGGTCATGCAAGCTATTCGAAAGTCGTCAGAAAACAGAACAGAAAACATCGAACACAAAACGATCAGCGGCGATTCCAGGGAACAACTCAGGTTCGAACATAAATTTCACAAAGAAAAACATACAAATATATTGCACTATATATAGATATATACTAAATACTTAGAAAGAACATTCAACACAATACAGAGGAGCGACAGAGACAGGGAGATAGTGAACTGACGTGGTGCGTGGGAAATGAAAACAGTGCCGGGAAAAGAAATAAAAATCAACCGCATTCCGATATAAGATTGCACTATATTAGTTGCTAACAATATATATATATATATATATATATATATATCTTTTTATATATATTGGTAAATAATCTGCATTTAGTAAAGTACTTAGGAAACGAGTAGTTCAAATGTCTAGATAGAGAGCTAGATGAAAGGATAGTTGAGAGAGAGTGAAACAGTTACAGAGACAGAGAGAGAGAGAAAGACTAGAGAGAACTTAGTTACGATCACGTGATCCACTAACATTATCGAGTATTAGTGACATCCTTTCGCGCCGATTCGCCGCACTTGCGCGCACTGGAGGAGCAACACGGCGGCTCTGGGGCTGCTGAGAAGGAGGGTCTGCGTCCGAATGGCGGCTCCCAGCAGGGTCTGCAGCGTGCTGGAGAACACCATGGTCGAACTAGTTGCTGTGGTTGTTGATGTTGTTCTTGCTGTTGTTGTCGTTGTGTTGATGGAAGTCAGAGATTGTGGTTGCCGATGCCGTTGAAAGCGATCCAGGGATCAGTTTGGTGGTAGTTTTTACTTAGTAGAAAGCGTTGTACATAAGCGTAGTTGTAGTAGTAGTATTAGCATTAGTAATAGTAATAGTTGTAGTTAAAGCGGTAGTAGAGTGGTTTTTGTTATTGTTATTGCTTGGTTAGGAGTTGTTTGCTAGTAACTAAATTGCAGTTGACAGTTAGCAGACGCTTCAGGTAGCCGCAGAGTTTGCATAAGGTAGCAGTAGCTTTCAGTACCCAGCTTCCGTGGTAAGCTCAGAGATTAAGTTTCGTAGGGTCTTGAGATCAAAGTCTTTGGATTTTCTTAGTTTTAGATTGTAGTTATAGTTAGACTATAGATTTAGACTGTGTTTTAGACGGTGTGTTCAACTGTATATTAGACTTTATTTTAGAGTGTATTTTAGACTATATTTTAGACCGTTCTTTTTACTGTAGATTTAGACATTGGTTTTGTATTTAGTTACAGCTAGCTATGCTTTTAGCCGTTCATTCATTTGTATTGAACGAGATTAGATAGACAAGGTTCTTCAGCCCGTTGTCGTTAGAGTTCTAGGGTTAGGTTGGTTAGATTATTACATTAAATTACAGACATTTAAATGGACGTTTAAGTTGACGTTTTATTGCAGGCTGTTGACAGCCCTAATTGTAGTTGCGTTGAGGAGATGGAATGTGTTGTTTTTGTATTGGCGAAGTTGTTTTACATTGGATTTTATTGTCGTGTGGTTAGATGTTGGATTTTGATTTGGTATTACTTTGCTATTAATATGAATTAGCTTTTTAATTAAATATTTTTGTTTCAACTCTGATTTGTATATTCATCTGTATTATCAAATATTATTTGCTTATGAATTTATTCTAGTTTTGTATTAAAATATATAATATTTATTTGGGTAAAATATTTGTATCTTTTTTTTAATCAATGAATTAGTTGGTTTCAAGGTTTGTTCTTAAACTCTCATTGACTTTCGCTAGAAGTGCGGAAATGTGTTCTTGCTTTTTGGGCGACATCGCTCTGCGGAGAAGAATGGAATGGAATGAGAAGGAGTGGAGGAAGAGGGGATGAGGGAGATGGGGAAATTGAAAAGAAATTCCGCGAGGGTTCCGCATGAGGGCGCCGGATTCCGCGGCACCAACACAAAAATGCAATTTGTCCCACACGTTCGTTATCGCGATCGCCTTTCACTTGGCTGCACGTCGAATGACTTCGATTGCATCGCAGCAATTTGGCTTCGCACGCCGCCGACGTCCTCTGCGCTCTCCCGACCTCACGCTCTCCTCCCCGGCCTCGCTGCCCATTGACTAGGCCAGCGATGACGACGTCGACAAGGAGGAGCGACGAGCGTGGAGGCGCGGAGGCGCGGTGGGAAGAGCGGGAGGGTCGACGGCGGTTCAGGACGTTGCAAGCGCTGCAGCGGCTCGGCCACGACGCACACAAACACACACACATACACACGCACGGACACCGACAGCGACAACGACACCGACACATCCGCCTGCAGTTCAGCGGCGACTTCGGCACGACTTTCGCAACTCAGCGAGTGGCCTTGTGGAGGCGAGGGATTCCCTTGGGAGCGGGTTCTGAGCGGGAAAGGCAGCTTCTGGGAAAACTTCACGCGAAAAACACAGCGAAAAACGAGGGATTCCGGCTCGTAAACTGCGTCCACAACTCGAGAAACGACACAAAGCCAGGGAGTCTCGGAACCGTGGGTCCTCCGTCCGTCGCTGGCTCGGCGCCTGTCACGGATGACAGCGACCAGCATCCTTGGGTACACAAAAGCACGGAGGACTCGAGTCCTGGCAGCGACTCCTGCGAAGTGCACCAACACCAACACCAACACGCAAAAACGTCTTTATTTATGCCATGGAAAGTGATTCGTTCTCTTCCATTCGAGTCTAATCCGGGGACTCTTTCGATTTGATTCCGTCATTTCTTTTTACTAACTAAAGCTCTGTTGTCTATTCGCGTTTAATTACTTTAATTTTATTAATGTGTTTGTTTTCCGTTCTAGAAAATTTCGTCCTCCCAGCGCTTCATTGTCTCAAATTCACTTTCGTTCGAGTCGCTTAAAAATTTGCCAATTTGTTGTTTTTCGTTCTCTCTCTCTCTCGCTGCTTCTCTTCCTTTCGCTTCGTCCACCCTCGCGTCGTCCTCGCCCCTCGTTTTCGTCGCCGTCGTCGTCGTCGTCGCTTCTTTTGGTTTTTTGTTCAAGGTTAACGCGAGGCGACCCTCTGGTCGTCTCTTTCTCGCCCGCACCCACGCAGGCCGCCGTTTGACACTTCGCTCCGTTCCACATTTCGCCATCGCTATCGCTGTCCCTCTCTCTCAGCGTGGCGAATTTCACCCACATTCGCGTGTGCGTGTGTGCGGGAGAGAAAGAGAGGGCATGTCTTCCGCTTTGGCTGATTTATTCTCTCTACCTTCTGAGAGCGCGGCGTCGTAGTCGTGTTGTTGTTGTAAGTCTCGTTCTTGTTGTTTGCGTGTCGTTGCGATTTCCGCTTTGTGCCAAATTCTCTTCGGCTCGTCCGCCTTGGCTCTCGTTCGTTCGCGAGTCTGTCATGCCTTCATTCCGTTGTTTGCCCAGCTGTGCCATGTGTTTCGGACTTGTCGCCGTCTTTCGTCGCTGGAGGGACGGGTTTTGAAACTCACGATCTGCGGATTCTGAGTCCTGGCTCCATCTGGACTGCGAATGAGGCGCAAGGATGGCCGGATGCCAGTTGCAGGCCGAATCGAATTTGAATTCGGAAGAGGAGTCACGGGTTCGCGAGGGAATCGAAAGAATGAAATTACAGTGGTTTCATGTGGAGCCTCGATTTCGGGCCATCGTGAAGTCAAACGAATTATTGAATCACAAAGAAAAGGAATAAAAAACACACGAATTATGAAATATGAATAAAATAAAAAATATGAAAAAACCGAGACATTTAGAAGAAATTGTAAAATAAATCACAACATAAAATCCATCTGCATTTCTCATGTTTATGATATTTTGACCAACAATTCAAGTAAGAATTTCACTGAATTATTGTTATTATTAGAAGATGAATTTCACAAAACCAGAAGAGGTAAGAAGAAAAATAATAATTTTTTCATCACTTCTCAAGTTCCTCATTAACGTAAGCGACATTAATTGGCCGGACATGGATCAATTACGAATTAAATATAGTGAAACAAATACACTGAGGATAATTATGGGGAAAATAAAGGGGGCAATTAGCGAATTTCGGAAGTGCCCAAGGGACGTTGCATGTGGAACGTCGAACAGCTGGAGCTGGAGCTGGAGCTACGAGAGGTCGCTCGTGCTCATCGCTGGTTGTTTACATTCGCAGTCGGTCAGCGGTGGCGGCGAAGGGAGACAGCGAGAGACACGAGGAGGACGTGAAGACGAGCTCGTCGTGAGGGTGGGAGTGAGAGGAGCGGAGAGCGTGCGTGGGAACGGCAGGAGAAGAGAGCGCATGACAGCAGGTCCCGGGCGTTCCGCTGACAGGTGTCAAATGGAAACGCAGTGCGCTAGGTTAGGTTTAGCGAGCGAGCCGACATATCGAGAGGCGACATCGGAACGGAATGGAACAGAACAGAACGAAGTGAAACGAAGTGGAATAGAGGGAAATGCAATGGATTAAATCAGCAGATGCGCCGTCGATTGCTAGGGCCGAGGGAACCTCGTGAACGCGATGATGACGCCGGAGAAGCGCAAAACAAATTGCGAATGACAACAACAACAACAGCAACCACAACGAAAGGGAACTCCCGCTGACACATCGAACGCATTTCGCGTTTGACAGTTGCGCGAATTCCACACGTTCCATCGGGCGACGGACGGCGCTGGAACGGGCTGGCAAACGAAACGCGGTCCGGCGTGAGAAAGGGTGAAGCGATGCTGTTGTTGTCAATAGTGTTGTTGTTGCTGCTTTTGTAGTCAGTTGCTTTTGTCTTTGTTGCTGTTGCTGTTGCTGTTGCCGTCGTTGCTGCTGCTGAATTTGCTGAAGTTCCCCAAGTTATACAACAAATGCACGACGCTCCACGGCTGAGGAAATGTGGAAAAACTCCTCCGAAGAGATTCCTTGATAAAATGTTCAGTCCTTCCTGCCTTCCTTCCATCGGGCTGGGTTCGCGGAAAGGTTTCGAGATTCCCGCCGCCGGCCGTCGGTCGTCGATCGTCGGTCGGAGGATTATTCAATCCTCCATGTCATCTCCACAAGGAACACTCGCTGGTTACTCATGCAATTGTCTATCCACCACACACACACACAGCCGCACTCACACACACACACACACACAGACCACACGTACGCTCGGGCATTACGCGATTTTTCGCATTTGACACACATTGCAATTGTATGACTTTTCTGCGGACCGACTTCGGCCATTGTTGTTATTTTTGTTGTTGGGGATTTATTTTCGGAGCTATTATTTCTATTGTTGTAATTATTCCATTTTTGTTGTTCTTATCGTTGTTGTTATTGCTATTGCTGTGTTCGATGGCACTGAAGTCGTTGAAGTCGACGTTTGTGGTTGTGGTTGTTGTAGTAGTGGTCGTTGTTGTTGTTCTTGTTGTTGCTCCTGTTACGGATGATGTCGCTGTCGATTGGTGTTGTTGTTGTTGTTGTTGTTGTTACTGCAGTTGGCGCTGCTGTTGCTGTTGCTGCTGTTCTTGTTGCTGGCGACCATTTGGCAAATTTTCAGGAAAAACTGACGCGAGCGAAACGAAAAAAGAGGAAAGAGCGAACTCACAACGTTTCTAGGTCAAAGATGTTATTAAACCACGAAATTCTCCACGTTTTCTCTACTTCTCTTCTTCATCTTCTTCTGCTATTATTTTCACGAATTTTTGCGAATTTTCTGCTCGATTTTCAGGCGTTCGGTGCGTTTTTCTGGGTTCTTTCGCGAACGAGGACGGAAGCTGCTCTCGCGACGAGCCACGAGACGAGACGCGACGACACAGGACGAGGCGACGCGACGCACACACACGACCAACGACCAACGACCAGCGACCAGCGACCAACAGCACCGAACGACGCTCCACGCACGGCTCCGACAAGGGACGACGACGAAAGCGAAAGCGACGAAGGCGAGAGCGAAAGCGACGAGAATGAAACGAAAACGACGGCGGCGAGGGCGAGGGCGACGAGGGTGGAAACGCGAGAGCGGCGGGGACGACGACGACCGGGAAGATGATGATGATGATGATGTTGATGATGACGACGCCGCCGACTGCGATGCCGACTGTGGCGGCGACTGCGGTGCCGACGACTTCGACTTCGACGTCGACGTCGACTTCGGCGGCGTTTGTTGCACTCGCCTTTGTTCTTGGCACCGGCCACGGCCAACAAAGCGAATGCAAAAACGGCACAGAATCGCGGAGGACACGGAAATCGGGACCCACCGTCCGCCTGAAGGGCCCTCCAATTACTTCAACAGCATCCTGGTCTCGCACGAGGCGATCGAAGCGATTCTCTTGGGGCCTCCTCGCGTCCGGCTCGGCCTCGTCCTGGTCCTCGTCCTTCGCTCGTGGCACGTCCTGCGGAACTCAGGGCCTGACTCGGTTTGCGAGCAGCGAGTTCGGTTCATTTTCATTTTCATTTCAGTTTCAGTTTCATCGGCGGAGTCGAAGTCGGCGTCGTCCTCAACGTCCTCATCGTCGTCGCAGTGGATTTGTTTTTGTTTTAAATGGCGGCGATGTGGACGTTGTTGTTGTTCCTGGAGACTGCGACTGCGACTGCGGCGGCTTCGAGGAGTTGGGACCAAGCGAGAGGAAGCCGGGGCCGACGGGGCGGGCGCGAGGCCGAGGGGATCGTTGCACAATCCGCACACACACACTCACTCACCAACACTCACTCACAAACACTCACGGCGACGCCGCCCGACACAAATGCGGCGTCGACTTCGAGCCCTCGGTCGACGGTCGCTCGGTGGTCGTCGAGTTTACGCTGATGGGCTTCGAAGAGTTGCTGCACTTTTGATTTCAGAATCCCGCATATTTACATATATGTGTGTTTGTTGGACGCACACTCTCACACACACACACACCCTCTCGCTCCTCGCCAACTCGACACCCAAGGGTTTCGCCTCAGTCCGCTGCCCTCGGCCCTCCTCGACCTCCTCCGCCTGCGCTCGACCACTGCAGCGCCCGAACCGCCACGCCCCAAACCGACCCCCCGCCCTCGTTTCCGCGAGACCCCATCGAGTCCCCGAGACCCGCGAGGCCCACCTCGATCCCTCGGTTCTGGGCGGCCGCCTTTGTTGGACTTTGGCTGAAATTCATTTAACGACTGTCCGTTTGATGCAGTTCTTGGAGGCCTGTTGTTGTTGTTAGATTTGTTGTTGTGACAGTGCTTGTTGTTGTTGTTGCTGTTGTCGCAATTCTCGCTGTTTCAGTTTCTGTTGTTGCCATTGCTGTTGCAACATTTGTTGTTGTTTCATTCAATCGCTGCCTCCACATTTCTGCCCTAATTGTTGGCAAAGCGTTTCGACTCCCGACGCCGTTTCATCACCCGGTCCTCCACCCTCCAACAGCAACACCAACAGCAACACCAACACCAACAGCAACAGCAACACCAACAGCAACACCAACAGCAACAACAACAGCAACAACAAGACAACTCGCTCCTCGACCTCTCACCGGGCCTTGGGTTCGGGGTCGGTTGGTGCAGCGATTGTTTCTTCGGTGATTTATGTTGTTGCTGCTGGCCGGGTGGGTGCGCGACGGTGGATCGCGGCAGGGGCAGGGGGCGACGAGGTTGGCGATTTGTGCCATTTGAACTGACCCTACACTGGGCGAAATAGCGCGGTTTTCCCGAGAGGAACTTCAAAAAGTGGGGATTTTCCAGACGATGGCTTGGTCTGGTCTGTTGGTTTTCTACCTATTGAACTTCGTGTTAAAAGCTGCTGCTGTGAAATTTGACTATTTTTGGCTATTTACGAGAATTTTCGACGACGTCAAGCAAGGAACCCATTAATGTTGCTCATACGCCACGTGAGAGGGGGATTCGCAAAAATCTGCAAACAATTTATGTAGAGAAATAATGTAAAATCGCAAAAAGGGAGAAACGAGTAGAATTAAGTGAAGTTAAAGAGTACGAAAAATTAGCAATCGATGCGATTTCAATAAGGAAGTGGAAGAACATTGAAAATTAGTAAAGAAACAACACAACTTTTCGTCTGAGCCGAGACTCGGAACTTTCTTCAAGTGACAATTAAACAGAAATGAAAATAAATGAGTTTTCAGTAACGAGTAGAATGCCGGGACCCTGTATTTCGTGGTCCGCATTGCGAGCCCGTCGCACGGCCATCGATTGGCCGGTCGTGCATTTTTAATCGGCGACCGTAAAACACAGATTTTTGGCAATCAATTTTGAATGAGGTGCCGCACTCGAGAGGAGCGAGAAGCCGTCGCCGGAGGACGACGAGGTGGAGGCCGGCAGCCTCGGTGGGAAATTAAAACGAGCGAACTGAGGTGGGCAAACGCCGAGGGGGCGAGAGTTGGAGGCAGGGAGGTGGAGGGAGTTGGAGAGAGGGAGAAGGTGGCGACGAAAGCGGTTTCCATGCGTCCAGGACGTCGGGCGAGGGCTCTAGTGGGGATTTACATAGTTACATTTTCTGGAACTCAACGCGCAGGGCGTGGTAAATAAACATGGTCGCTGGTGATGGGGATCCTGTGACCAAAGCGAAGTGTCTGGCTCTGGTTTGGTCTGATTCGGGCTTCGTCAGTTCAGGTTGTGGCCTCCTCGATTCAGACCCAGGCTTCAGGTTTTCTTCTGGCTTTCTCAGTCCAGACTTTGGTTGATTTGGCTTCGTTGATGCAAACTCTGGCTCAGCGATTCAGTGAATTTGATTCGTTGCTCCCGACTCTGACTGATTTTGGCTTCTTTGAATCAGATTCGGCGTCGTCGGTCCTTGGCTGCTCTTGGCTTAGTCGGACCAAACTCTGGCTTCACTTTGCCCGATTTCGTCTTCTTCTACCGCTGGAAGAGATTTCCATCGCCTTTCACTTCATTCTCCCTCTGACGGACTTCACTGAACTTCACTTCGCCCCACTTCACTCTCGCCGACGACCACGACCACGATTCCGGCTTCCGGCGACGTCCCGTTTCCGACTCCGTCCGACACCTGGTGTGTAATTGCGATTATTCGTGTGCGGTTTTCGGAGCAACCTCTCGAGTGCCCCGAGACGAGTGAAACCAGCGTCGCTGCGCCACCGGCCGCTCGCACAAAACTGCTGCCGAAATTCACAACAGGCAACATCCTGTGTGTCGCCAGCCAGCGACAAGACATTTGCAATTTCCTCCTCATCGCCCTCTTTGTCTTCCTCCTTCTTCGCCTCCTCCTTCGACTGCTGCTCCTTCGCCTTCAGCTCCTGCTCGTCGTGCTCTGCTTGTGGCAAGCGTTGTTGTTGCATTCGAAATATTTTTGACAAATAGAAGTCGTCAGCGAGTGCCGCAGGACATAGTTTCTGACACCCGATGTCCTGCAGCAGCAGCAGCAGCGCCGACGACGACGGTGGCGACCCTTGGCAGCCAGTGGCCGCCGGTCGTCGATGCTGCACGTCTTGAGGGCACAAAAACAACACAAATATCAATGGAACCAACAACGAAAATGACAACAACAAGAACAAAAACACCAACAAATAAAAGCAAAAACAAATAACAACAACAACACCTACGAACCCCAACGACGTCGCCAAAGTTCGACGTCAGGAAAAATGCAAACGGAAGAAATCGACTGTGATTGTTTTTTGTCGCCGGCGCAATTGTTGTTATTACCCGAATTGTTGCTGTTGTTGTTGTTGTTGTTGTTGTTGCCCGAATTATTGTTGTTGTTACTGCTGTTCCCTCCCCTTGCTGGTGCCGCCCGGCGAGAGCGGGGCCGGCGTCACAAACACGTGCTTGCATAATTTATGTTTACCGATATGTTGCCGGTGGCCCGAGGGCCGCACCGTGGGGCAAACGAAGCAAATTGAAAACTGAAATTTTTAACATTTTTTCTCCCGGTTGACTTTTGAAATTTTTACTTCATTGCTCTGAGTTTCGTCCAAGAATTTGAAGCTTCTTTTGAGTTTCTGCGTTTTTGAGAAAGTGTACTTTTAATATATATCAAAAAAAAAAATATTTATAAAATTAAGACATAGGAGGCTTAAACAAATAATCGAAGTATAAAAATTTCATATGTTAAAAAAAAATTCCCATGTGGAAATTAATGAAATTTCCGTGGAGAAAAATCGTGATTCCATGTGAATCTTTAAGTTGAATTCAGTGGGTGGTGGTGGTGGAGTTCGGAGGCGAAACTTTTTCCTGTCCTTCTTCATTTGTCTTCCCTCATTTGCTGCCTCTTCGGAAACGATTTAGTTTTAGTTTCCATTTCAGTTTTCCATTTAGTCGATTCATCGTGTCGGACACAGTGCGAGCAGCGGGCGATCGAGGTTGCTGCGACTTAATGGTCGATGCAACGAGCAAGAGAACAACAACAACATCGACAATGAAGTCTTCCGAAAGAACCACAAGGCGTACAGCAACAACAACAACAACAACAACAACAACTGGGTGGGTGACGACGACTTTCAACGACATCGGTTTCTGCGACTCGCGCTGCAGGCGGCGAAACTTTCGAATGCCGCCTGCAATGGCAACGGAAACAACGACAGCCACAAAGACAACAACAACAACAATAGCAACCACGACAACCACAACAACTACAACAACATCGCGACACTGCAGCATGTCGTGTCGAGGGCCGCCATTGTTGCGATTAATTGCTCTTTTTACGAGCCTGCCTTCGAAAAATCTCCCATGCGATCTCGATCTCGATGGGTCTCGAAATTGATTCCTTCACCAGGGTTCACGGGGTCGCAGGGGCGGCCGCGGCTGCGGCGTCGAAAGTTCTTAAAGACGATAAATCTGCGAATTTATGGCCGAGTTTTAGGCGCTGCATAAATGGGAGACTCGACGAGAAATCAGTGGAAACCAGGCGAGGGCAGGGCGGCCATCGAGGAAGCGGAGTGGGAGAAGTCGGTCGAGGGAGGAAAATTTGTAGCCCAAGGACATTCGTCGAGGAACTCGAAAGTAAAGAAGAGCAAGCAGAAAGCTGGAAAAATTGGAGGAGGAGGGAGAGAGTGAAAAATTGAAGAAATCGAGATGGACATTTGGGGTTCTGATTCAGGGGCAATCGCAACGAAGTCGACACAGAATTAGGTTTGTTTTTCTCTCTCACTCTCCCACTCTCTCCTTCTCTACCTCTATCTCCCCCTCTCTCTCCAACAAAAACAACTGCAACTGCAATAAGGAGAACCAACATCCGAACAAGAAAGATGAACTCGATGTGTTTTTTTTTTCTCTTCTCCTCTGCAGTAGAAAAACTTTCGCTGTCGAGGAATCAACATCATCGTCATCGTCATCACCATGATCATTATCACCATCTTCGTCGTCGCCGTCGTCATCATTATCTTCGTCCACTGTCGTCTTCATTTCGTTCCTTAGTCATCGACATCATTTCTTCGTCCGTCGTTATTTTCATCTTCTTCCATCATCTCTACTCTACTCTCTCCTCGCCCAATTCTCCGACTGACATTGAAGTTAGTCAACTATTCAACTTTTTCACTCTCCGTATATATCCGGCCTTTGTGTGGAGCATTGACAGCAATAGCAATAGGAAAACATTCAAATAAACAGTAAAGATCATGATGGAACAACTACAAATATCACGATAGAATGATGGGAAATATCATTACAAAAAACGTCTAGATAGAAGAATAGCCAAGATAGAATGGCAAGAATCATGATACAAAAAAAAAACAAATTTCAGGATCAAAACAAATTCCATGGGAGAACAATGAGAAATTTCATGAAACAAAAAGAAAATATAGCCTGATAGAAAAAGGAAAAATATCATGATAGAAGAGAGACAAATATCATGTTAGAAAAAACAAGAAATGAAATTAATTTCATGATGGATAGAACAAGAACAAACGCCGTGGTATAAAAAATCAAATTTCACGATAGAACAAGAAGATACATCATGATATAAAAAAGAAAACTAATACCATGCCAGAACATGACTCATGACTCAGCAACAACAAAGGACATCATCACGGAAAGTAGAGGCGAGTGGAGGGAGTGGGAGGAAGACCCGGCAGAGAGGGAAGGAGGTTCAGGGAGTGAGAGGGAGAGAGAGAGAGAGGGGTCGAAAAGTAAATACGCTGAGTTTCAGGTGACGCGCTCCGCATCGCTGATGAGCCCCAGACCGCGATCGCCGACGACTGCAGCAGCCTGCGGATTGCAGATGTTTACGGAATCGATTGTGATTGCGGTGGATGAGCGATGGAGGGAAGACGGGCGGCGGGGGACGGAAGAGGGAGAGAGAGACAGGCGATTGAATTGGGGGGAGAGCAGGGAATGTGGCAACAGTAAACGGACTGAAGCTCATCGGATTCCCCAAGTGACGCGGATTAATCGAATCGAATCCATCGAAGCCACCGGCCTCCGACAACGTCGGCGACGTCGAGGTCGACCCGAAATCGAGTCAAAAAGAGCAATTGTTTTTGTTATTGCGATTGTTGTTGTTGTTGCGCTTTTAATCATCGCCACGCCGTCTCACGGGGCTGAGGCTTCGCGGCTGGGCGAAAAACTGAAGCGACTCCGTGGGGTCGACGCCGTTGTTGTTGGCCGAGTGCGGGCGGAGGGAGAGGGGAGAGGAAGGGGGAAGGAGAGGGAGGAAGGGAGAGGGAGGAAGGGAGAGGGAGGAAGGGAGGAGGGCGAACCGTGGGCGGTTTCCTTGGCCTTCACATGTGAAAATTCGCCACTCGCCACTTCGACCTTAACATCGAAATGCTGGTGCAACAGCGGCAATAATTGCAACAACAACAACTAAAAATACAACAACAACAACAACAACAACTGCCACATTCGCTACAACAACAAAAATTATAGCAACAACAACACCCAGCGCCGTTACCACCCCAACAACAATCGGAATATGATGAAATTTCTGTTGCATGCATGACGAACAGTTGCCAAAAATGTTTCCACCTAGTCGTTGTTGTTGTGGTTGTTGTTGTAACCGCCCCTGAACTCCATGTGGAGCGAGTGTGTGTGAGTGTGTGTGAGTGCATGTGCGCTGCACACACCCTTGCCGAAGCATTCGAGGTTGTGTTAAATTGTCTGAGAAATTCGCTTATTCCGGCGATGGTGCGAGCGAAAGGGCAAGGGAGCAGGAGAGAGCGAGATGGTTATGCTGAGACCGTGTTTCCGAAGTTCACAGAACACGAGCAGCAGCCAAGAACATTTCGCGGCCATCGTTGGATCGTCGAGGCCGACACGGCGTGCTCTTGTCCTTTCGCCCGAAGGACCCACCAATTGCATTCTGTCTCCTTCTCATGCGAATGTGGCCGCAAATCGAAGTGCAATCGATCGCAGCTTCTTATATGTGCTCGTGGAGTACATCAATTTATCAATTCATTTTGGAAGAAAATTTTCAGTTTGAAAAATTCAGTGAAATTCGTTGACATGGAGGACCGAAGTTGTGGCAAAATAATACACGAAGTGATTGAAATGGACAGGAAAGAGTGAATGAATAAATAAAAAATGCGTTTTTTCACAACGAGCCAAAATGGCAAAAAACACATGAATGTTAATCCACTCGTTTCCTCGAAAATCAACCCGCAATTCATGCGTTTTTGTGACCTCCACAGAACACGGTTAATGGCGTCCAGGTGCCGTCACGTGACCCGGTCGCACCAGCCGTGAAAACCGCGGAAATCGCGGACGTCGCCGCAACCGAGGCGAACTAAATAAATGGCGAATAACTCGCTGAATAACGTGTCGGCGGCGGGTTCGGAAAATTAATTCACAACTCGTGGCTGCCGACGGCGAGGACAACAACGAAATGGGAACAACAACAACAACAGCCGCCACAATTATTTAGTCACAACCACAATTGGTAGGGAGCAGCAGAAACAACAACAACACGTGGTCGCCTGTGAACGGCGTTTGCGGTTGGTCGAGAATTAACGCGATTTTTATTTTTGCACTCGCGTCGAAGCGGGCCGAGGGGCGAGGGGCGGCCAAGGGGGCTGGCGGGGGGGCTTCAGGAAAATCGTTAAAGGTCAGGTTGCACAATTAAGCCACAAATACCCACACCAGCACCGGGCACGTCGACGACACGCACGCACGCACACACGCTCGGGCACGCGTGGTGAAAACGCAAATTGTTCGGGGCGAAAACAACAGACGCAGCAACAACAACGGCGTGTGGGGACCAAAGTGGCAGCGAGAGGATGGAGAAGAAGAAGAAGAATAGGAGAAGAGGGGGTCGCGGGGGGGGGGGTTGGAGCAATTGACCCCAGTGAGATGAGCAACGCACAAAAAAGGCAGCAGATTCAAATGTTTATTCAAATGCCTTGGTGTTGGTTTGTTTTATGTTGTTGTTGTTGTTGTTGTAGTTTGTTTTATGTTGTTGTTGTAGTTTGTTTTTCATTCGTGTTGTTGGCTTTCATGTTTCCTTGTTGTTGCCTTTAATATTAGCATTGCTCTTGTTGTAATTGTAGAGCAAGTGGCGGAGTTTTTTGTGTTCCTGTTTGAATTTTTATTTTTTCTTTGTTGTTTTTGTTGTTGCTGTTGTTGTTGTTGTTGTTGTGGCATTGACACATATTCGCCGCAAGACACGCGAGCGAGCGACATACAGGAGCCACACACACACACACACACACACATAGGCCCATGGGCGTGTGTTTGTAATTTACCATAACAACAAGGACAACAGGCCGGAGGGAGGGAGCGAAAGAGGGAGGGAGAGAGAGAGAGGGAAACAACAACTCGACTGAGCAACACGCGCACTACAACGACAACAAGAACAAACAACAACAGCAACAAACCACAGCAACAATGCGCAAAATAATGAAGGGAAAATATGAAAAAGAAATAATAAAAAAGTATAACTAGGAAATATTACTAGAATTTCTGATCAGATTACAACAAAGCAACAACAACAACCAGCAACACCACAAAGTCGGCAGTGTTTATTGTGCAATTATCGTCGTTGTTGTTGTTGGTGGTGGTGTTGTTGCTCTTATTGTTGTTGGAGTTGTTCGTTGCCATGTCGTCGTTTATCGTCATTTCATCAAAACCGTTCTCCCGTAACCTTCACCGAATTTTGTCTGACATTTTTAATTTTTTTTTTTTTTGTTCTGAAATTTTCTCCGACACGTCGACCGCAGAGGTTCGTGAGAGAGGCAGAAATCATGAGGTAATAAATCGGCCATGCGTCATCGCTGGGACGAGGGTATGACAACAACATCAACAACACAACAACAACAAAATCTGCAACCAAAATAACAACTTTGTGCACTACATCAGTCAAAAGGAAACTGAACCAAAATTAAATAAAAATATAAACTGTTAAATGAAATATTATTTGGATTATATGCAAATAAAAATTAATTGGTACCAAAAATAATCAAAATCAGAAAATATACTACTAACTGAATACCTAATTAAATACACATAATTTATTAAAAAAATACATCCGAAAATACATCAATAAAAATGGTGTCAATAAATAAATCAATAAATCAAAAGAATAAATCACGTGAATCAAAACACATATTCCACAACCAAAAGAAAAATAAATCAAAGAATCGTGAATAAAAAAAACATAAATCGTATTTAATAAATAAAAATAAATATCATAATGAAATATATTTCAAGAAAATCAATGAAAAAAAGGTCGACAAAAAATGAATATTAATGAATTAAAAACAAATCAAGCCAACATTCGAAAAACACTTAAATAAGAATCTGAATATATAAATATTTATAAAATATAAGAAATATAAATAATACATATATCAGAAAAATAATCGATGATCGATCAATAATCGTCTTCGATAGATGTGAACATGGAAGAATTTTAAGGTTCGAATTCCTGAGCTCGAATTGCGAAGTTCAAGGAAGACTTCAAGAGTCAGTAAATCACAGAGTTATTTCCAACGCTCTGCTGCTTGTCTCGAGGCCTTGGGAATTCGCCGGCCGCGGATCGTAATGACCCAAATATTCTGGGCAAAAACAACGGCCACGACAAAGGCAATAAAGACAAAAGATAAATAAAACCGAACACGAGACCTGAAACGAAATTCAGCAGTGGAAAGAACTACGAAGTGACCACAAAACGCACTGGGCCTGGCTCTCGCATGTGGATCGAGTGTCCTGAATATGCAATAAATGCAAATTCGAATGCAAATGTCCTTGGAAACTGACGGCGACTTCGGGCCGCCGGCCGCTGGAGACCCGAGCGTGACGTGGTCGAGGCTCGTCCGGCTGGTGCAGGGAAATCGAGTGAAGTGAAATCGAGCAGAGTCCGTCCGCCGTGGCAGACTTTGACCTCCTTCGGCCGGGGCGGACGCGGAGGCGGCGGCGGCGGCGGAGGTGGAAAATGTGGAGCTCGACCGAACACCTCTGTCTGTTCTGCTGTGCCCAGTCGGCCGTCGCTCTGCTGTGCCCAGTCGGCCGTCGCTCTGCGCCCGCCTCCGCCGCCCACCGTCGCCGACCTTCGCGTCGTTTCCGCCCACGCTTTCGGCCTTCCTCGGCGCCTCCCACGTCTTGCCATTGACTTTCAGCGCCTCCTGCTCCCCCCCAGCCGTCTTCAATGACCTCCGCCCCACTGTGTGTGCCCGTCATTAGGCGAGCTCCGTCGGCTGCCCTCGCATAACTGCAAACATTTATCGTAATTCATCAATAATTAACGGTAAGTGGCCGTTTGGCACTGATTGCCGATGGCCGCCAAACTCACAACCGAGGGCTGGGCCGAGTGGGGTTTCGTTGGGGTTTCGCCCAGGCCTTGGGAGTCCGCCTTGTGTGCGCCTTGGGCAAATGCAGGCGAAATTGTTTTGCCTAGTTTATTCTCGATACCCATCGAGGCCGGATGAAGGGACCGAGGGTGGGGTTGCGAAACTGGTTTCAGGAACTCAGAAATCGATCTTCAACCCTAGCGAAAGCCATTCAAACCTATTGAGAAACATCAGAACTGAATTCAAATTTTTGATTGTCGACTCCTCAAAAATCAATCCTCAATAATATTGAAAATCAGTCAAAACTAGAGCGAAATTCGAGACCTACATTTGGTCTTTAGAACCCATTCAAACCCATTCAAAACTGGGCTGAAATTCCAGACCTCGTTTGTTTTTCCTTCCACCTCCCCTCGAGGACGCCAATTACTAGGTGTTCTTGGTCGTCTCGTTATCCTCGGCCGTCGACGTCCTGAATCGATATCCTTCGACTTAATTGCCCTCGTCGTTCGCTCGCTCCCCTGCCGTCGTCTTCGCTTTTGTCTCTGTGAATTTTGGATTTCAGTCCACATTTAACCGATGTCTCTGGTCTTTAGCACTGTTGCGAATGTTGTTGTTGGCGGTTATTGCTGCGTTGAATTTATTGCCATCGCGTTCCGTATCGATCTAATAATAGTTGGCAACTCCCGCCACGGTTGGCAGGAGCGAGCGAAAGCCGAAAGGATGGAAGAACGAGCGAGAAACGGGCCAATAAATCAATGGTAGGAAGGCGGCCTTCTTGGATTTTCAAGATCTCCGAGGACGACGAATAGCTAGGCGAAAAATCGTCCTCGGCGGTCGTCCTTCGTCGCTGTCGTTGTTGTTGTTCTTCCTGTAGCCGACACACGCAAGTCAACGTCCTGTTCCGGGCCGGCAGCTTCCGAATCGGGCCGAGCTCGGCCGTCGACGAGGCCCGACGGAGGGTTAACGAAAAATGTTCGCCTTGTCAGCGGCGCGTCGCGTCGCGTCGCGCTGGAGCCGCAGACGGCGCCCTGTGGGGCAAGAGCGGGACGCAAATCGAAGCAAAAGCAAAGCAGGAAGGCCAAAGAAAAAAACTACCTACAAAAGGTCCTTGCGTGATCCATAAAAGCAGTGCAAAAGCGAAACAAAGCTGGTGGAATTCTCTTTAATATTACTTTTTTTCTCTTGATTGTTTTTTGTTTTTTTTTTTTGAATTTGAAACTTTTGAGTATAAAATATAAAGTTCGTTTTCTGCTTGATTTGGTCTAGGCAAAGGTGAGCGAAAATTGTTTTTGAAATACTTTTCGAATGGCTGGGGCGGCGGCTCCTCCTTCTTCTTGTCCGCGGAGGTCGTGTGGCGCCGCGGCCGGTGCATCATCGGGTCCTCCATTTGGCGCGACGACATCTGGCCCGCGCGCGCCTGGGGCGGCGGCCCCGGCGGCTTCTTCTTCTCCTTCTTCTTCTTCTGCTGCTGCGGGTGCTGCAGCTGCTGCAGCTGCTGCGGCTGCGGCTGCGTCCTCTCGCTGTCCTGGCGCTGCCCCAGGAGGGCCGCGTTCTTGGTGGCCGCCGTCGACTCGCGCTCCATCAGCTGCTGTTTCTTCTTGGCCAGCGCCGCCGTCTGGAACTGGACCAGGTTCGAGCTGCGACGCCGCACGGCCGCCCCGTGCGCCCCGGTGCCGCCGCTGCGACCCTCGCCGACCCCGAACAGCCGCCGGATGCGCCGCTTGTTGATGAAGCCCAGGCCCGACGAGATCGTGCTGCTCCCGGTCGCGTCTCCAGTGCCGTCGGCCTCGCTGCTGCCCGCCACCATGTGGCTGAAGTTGCTCTCGAGGTCGTTCGAGCTACTGCCGCCGAGGGTCGCCGCCCCCAGGGTGCCGGCCGAGTCGGCGCCGCAGGGGAACAGATATGTGTTGAGGGTGCTCAGCGTGGTCGACGTGTGTTGGCGCGACAGCTGGCCTTCGCTGTTGTTGGTGTTGGTGTTGGTGTTGGTGTTGGTGTTCGCGTTGTTGTTGTTGTTGTTGAGGTGATCGCCAACCCCACCACCTGCTCCTGTCCCTGTGGGCGGCGGCGGCGGCGCCACCGCGATCGTCGACGCCGTGGCCGCCGTCGTCTGCGAGGCGCTGGTGGCGAGGCTCGGGGCAGTGTTCGAGTTGGTTGCATTTGTATGGGAGTCGTACGAGTGTGGGTTCACGTAGATGTGGTTGTTGTTGCTGCTGCTGCTGTTGTTGTTGTTGTTGTTGTTGTAGTTGTGTCTCCCCCCAAACGGGCCATCGTGGTCGTGGCCGTGGCCGTCGTTGTTGTTGTTGCGCAAATTCAAGTGCAAATTCACTTGATTAATGTAGTTCGCGATGTTCCTGTTGCTATTGTTGCTATTGTTATTGTTGTTGTTGTTGTTCTGGTGGTCTTGAACACCATTGTTGTTGTTGCTGCTGCTGCTGGGCGGCGGCGGCAGCGAGACGGTGGCGGCGGCAGCGGCGGCTGCGACGCGTTGCGGTGGAGGCGGCATCAAAGGAACGATCGGCAGCGGGGGAATTTGCGGTGGTCGCCGTTGCCGTTGTTGTTGTTGCTGAGGGGGAGGAAGCTGCAGTTGCTGTTGTTGTGGTTGTTGTGGTTGTTGTTGTTGTGGCGGTTGTTGTTGTTGCTGGTTGCCATTTCCATTGCGACTCGGGCAGGTGCCGCAGCAGTCGCACGCACCGGCGCCGTGCGAACCCATTGTGTGAGCTGTTGTTGTTGTTGTATGTGTTTTTCTTGCTGTTGCTGTATTAATTGTAGTTGCTGAAATACGTGAACTCTTTGTTGTCGTTGAAGCACGTTCTTTAATTGAGTTTCAGTTGAAAACTTCCGCCGTTTGCACTAGGTACAGTGGAGGCAAGAGAAGACTTTCTTTGGGCCTTCGTGCGAATTACATTTTTTTAAATTTCTTTAATTAATTTCTTTTTTTTAATGTATTTATTTATTTTACTACTTAATTCATAATTATATGCAATTCACAATTATTCATTTTTTACGATTTTCTGCCCTTGTTCATGAAAATCTCCAGATTTCTTATTACAATGCACTCCTTTTTAAAATTAGCAACTTTCATCAATGATTTAACTAGACTTTGAAACAATTTTTTCAAATAAAATCGCTTTAAATTGTTGAATTTGAATTGAATTTAATTTGAGTTTAAAGCGCGATAATTAAGTCAAAGTATTCGAAATTCACTTTCCGGCTCACATTCAATACTTTTCAGCAATGATTGACACTTCACTCAGTTTATAAAACTCCAAGGGTTCGAAGTTAAAGTTTCCGGAAATTCTACTTTTTCACTGCGATTCTTCAAATGCTCCTCACATGGATATCAAATAAATGAGACTTTATATGAAGATCATGGACAGGAAACTTCGTTTATTGCTTAACACGTGTTTTGTGCATTTAGTCCACTGTGCAAGGGATGCTCAGGCTTTGAGTGCTTTGTCATTTAGATTTTTCTCGAACATCCTCCGGGCTCTATGTGTTTTATGGAGAAACGTTTTGTGATTTTGGTTTTAATTTGCTTCTATTGGTTTTAAATATAAATTTCAAGTTTTATTAAAGTCCTAGTTACTCGTCCACTACAGTTTAGTTTAATATGTGAAGCTCTTTCTCCTTCCTCCTGGTCGTAAAGCGTGTAGAATTCGTTGTAAATTGTGCAAGGATTCGTTCTAATTGATATAAATCGTAAAACCTACGTAAATCGTGTTCGTCTCTAAAATTTGTAAAATTGTCAAAATATTGCTTTCGGCTAGCTACGAATATTATTTGTGATATTTTAAACTAGTTAGGCAGCGAAAATATTGCTCAATTTTTCAATTTTCAATTTTTGTAGTTCTTGGAATTTATGTAGTTTTGTAATTTTTTAATCTTTGCAATTTTAGCAATTGTTGTAATTTTATAAATGTTGTTATATTTTCTATGTACTTTTGCAATTTTTATTTAATTATTTAAACAAATAAATTTGTATGTATTTTGCAATTTTTGTGTTTTTTTCAATTTTTATAACTTTTTAATTTTGGTAGTTTCAGCGCAGTTTTTGTGATTTTAGCAATTTTTCCAATTCTGTTTTTTGAAATTATTGTATTTTTTAGAAACTACTGCACTCGTTATTCGCAAAACCAGGCAGGGTTGAACACGGTTTCCCACGAAACGCAGCTTGAGACGACGCAAGCACAAATTGCACTTTTTATCACAGGTCTTTCTTGGACAATCCCTGAACTCCCAGTTCAAGCGGCTGGACTTCGAGTGAACCCGAGTCGAGGGCCGGTCGTCGGCGTCGCACCAAGAGCAACAGTTTCTCGTCCA
Organism: Coelopa pilipes; assembly: GCA_947389925.1. NCBI lineage: Eukaryota > Metazoa > Arthropoda > Insecta > Diptera > Coelopidae > Coelopa > Coelopa pilipes. Next base: position 33,897,222 of record OX376700.1, read on the forward strand.
GGTGGACGAACGTCGGAATCCGATTCCGACTCCGACTTCGAGTCCGACTTCGTCGTTCGCCGTTCGCGGTTCGCCGTTCGCGGTTCGATCTGCGCACTGCGGCCGGCCACTACTAAGCTGGGGCACGGTATTGGCAACAACAACGAGGGTCAAGCACTAAGCACGCGAACCCGAACCCGACCCGAGCGAAAGCAACAACAAGTCTGAGCCCTCGGATCCTCAGGGCCTTCGCGGATGCCCGGCGGGGGCTCGCGTTGGGTCCAGTGGCCGCCAGACGACGTTCAGGACGGCTTCAGAGCGCGCTCGACCGACGTTGCCTACTTTTGGGCGGCGGGCCAGAGGCTCGGGCATTGCCGGCGGCCTGCATGGCGGGCGGAGGAGGCGGGGGAGGCGGAAGAGGAAGAGAAAGCGAGTGGCGACGGTCGCCGGACCAGCGAAGCTCGAGCACTTTCGTAGCAACAACAGCAACACAGACTTCGCCCAACACACTTTTACTGGCCGTCTCACTCACACGCGTCTGCTTCGCTCACTCGATGACAGGTCGCGGATTTTCGTTTTAATTGGACACCCTTTCGTTTCGATAGCGTTGCGTTTCTGGGAGTTTGTTTCACAAATAAATTTAGTTTGAGTTTTCGATTGAAATTCTTTGAATTAATTTCTCAATTAATTCTCAACGGTTTCAAGTGTTTGCATTAAATTTTTGTTTAACTTAACGATTCAATTTTTTATTTGTGTATCAGTTTTATTTTTTTGATTTAATAATTTTTTGTTTTTCAATTTTGCTGTAATTTTTTAGTTGTCTTCTTGATTTAGTGTTGAATTTAATTTACTTGATTTCATTTTTCGATTGTGTGTTTTGATTTCATTATTGGTTTGCAATTCTTGAACTTTTTTGTTGAAGTTTTGATTTATAAGTTTTTATTTCGCTGATTTTCCGAAAGTCCTTCGATCGTATTTTCGTTGCCTTTTTTGTGTTGAAGGTGCCGTTTTTTGTCAAATGCCGTGTCCTGTCGCAGTCCCTGCTCTTCCGAGTCCACTCGGCGTGCCCTGGGCTGCTGCTGCGGCGACTCCTGTTCGGTTCAACTTCACGTCGTCATCGAGCTTCACTCCATCCGTTTGGCAAACAACAAATAAAGTTGCTAACTTCACTTGGCTCGGCAGAAACCAACAAATTCTGCACCACGCGCCACCGCCGCGCTTCCTCTCGCTCGCACGCGCCTCCGCTCTGGCGCGGTCTCGCTCGCTCGCTCCTGCTCGTCGCTCTCCTCGTTCCGGTTCCCATCCGTTCTCTCCTCGCCTTCGGCCGCTCTCTCTCTCTCTCTCTCTCTTGGTCTCTCTGCCTCGCTGTGGCCCACCCTGTCTCTCACGGCGACGGCCCTCGGCCAGGTCGGGCGCGCTCGTGTCGGCTTCGGGCGCCGCTCGGCCCCTCCGTCGCTCCTCGCTCGTGTCCTTCGCTCTGCCTCTCTCTCCCTCTCGCTCTCTGTGGCGCCTTCTGCTCAGCCGTGCGACTTCATCGGCGCGCTCGATGGAGTTCGTTCTCGGCCTGGTCCTCGTCTCGTTCCCCGGCAGGGCGCTCGGGCTCGGGTCCGAGTTCGGTTTCGCTGTCGTCTCGGTCCGTGCTCGTGTTTCGTAATCGCCGCGGCGACTCCTGGCGGCTGGCGGCTGGCGGCGGCGGTGTGCGAGTGTTCGCCAAGTGCACGAGGCCGACCAGCGTGCGGCGGAGCACAAGACACGGTTCCCACTGTCGTCCTTCGTCGTCCTCGGCCTCGGCTTCGACTTCGGCTTCCTTGTCCCACGACGTCGGACGCTCGCCGTCACGCTCTCTCTTCCCCGCTCGTCCCTCTCTCGACCGCCGTCCCTTCCTCGCTGACTCTACCTGCCTCCTCCCTTCCTTTTCCCCGCTCCCACCTTGGGCCGCGTCCTCGCAGTTTTCCTTTTCCTCTCTTCGATTCTGTGCTTCGATTCATCGGCCGCCTGTTCCTCGATCGTTCGCACTCACTTCGCCCGCTTCGCCCCACTGTGCAGCCCACTGGGTCTGCGTGACGTTGAACTTCGGCTCCAGCGCCTCTGCCCAGCTGTTCTGCTGTTGTTGCCGACTGTCGGCTGTCGCGACTGCCTCGAGCGCTCCGGCAGGACGGCGAGAAAGGGGAGCCAGAGAAGGAGCCGCTGAAATTTGCCGAAATCACGACAACGTGGCGCGACCTCCAAAAAGCCCTGCGAACCGTTTCGTCAGCGCCAGCGATTTCGACTCGACCTCCTCCAGCCGACTCCTGCGACCTCCCTCGACTTCCTCGACCTCCCTCGACTTCATCGACCTCCCGCCACCTCCTTCACACTTGCCGCATTCGTTTCCACGCACACACAGTTCGGTTTTATGGCGTGGGCCGACTCTTCATTTTGCTCCCGACGCGGTGCACTGCGTTCTCGTTGTTGTTGCTGGTGTGCCGAACTCCTGGCGACATCAAAAACGCCGACAACGACAACGGCAAGTCGACGACTATAACGCCGAAAATGATGACAACATCTTGCCGAGCAACGCACAGAAGGATAAAAATAATAAGAAGTACAGTAAAAAAAATTCCTCCTCAACCTTTTTTGAAATTGAAGCAGAAACAATGTTGAATAAATTAGAATTTTCAATCGGTGAAAAGGTCTTAAAATTAATTTTTTTTTTTTCAGTAAAAACAATGAATTTCAATTTTCGATCAGAGTCAAAAAATAATGAAATAATTTTCCGGTAAAAAAACGATTAGTCCGAGAGATTCGATGCGGGAAAAATCCTGAAAACGAAATATTCTTCAAGAAATAAAATACATTTAATTTGTTATGCCTTAATATTTTTCATTTCTGATTGAATGAATTGAATATTCAACCATTCCAATAAATGGGAAAATTCAAATTCAAAATGAATTGAATTAAATTTTGAAAATACATAAAAGCAAAGTACGAGATGAGAATTCCCATGTCGAATATGAGCAAGTACAAGAAGCGAGGACAGATATTCGGCATTGGGTGTGAGAGTGAAAGAGAAAGAGCAGCGGCCTCTGCTGCTGTGCATGTTTTCGCCGGAAACCGCATCGGCCTCTAAATCATGTCATCACTCAGCCACATGTCTGTCTATCCGCAGCAATGAATGTTCTCGACCACGAACATTGGCTTAATTTAGACGAACTTGCGAGGGGCGGCAGGGCGGGCGAGGGCGAGAGCCGGAGGGTCGGAGAGTCGCAGAGGGCCAGAGACGGAGAGCAGAAGCGGCTGAATTGTGGCCGAAGCGAGTTGGAGCCAAGTCGATGCAACTGCGGCCACATGTTGGCCTAAACGACTGGATTTTCCATCATCCGTCATTTGCCTCCTTCTCGCCCTCGGGCTCTTTGTCCTGCCGCCGCCATCTGTCCGTCCACCCGCGTCCCTGCCGTCCAGGCAGTCGTCCGTCCTCCCACAGTCGTCAGTCCCTCAGTCGGCTGGTTTGGTGGGCAAATCATTCGCACCGAGCTCCTCCTCGTTGTCTTCCGGGCGTGGATGCGGCGGGTCAGGGCCACGGCGAAGGCAGCGCCTGCCGAGGGCCCGAGCAAACAAACCAATTCCGAGCGACCCTCGTAGTCAAGAGGAGTCGACTCGGAATCGGAATCGGATTCGGGGAAGTCTGTCCTTCTGTTTCCACTTTGCCTCTCGCATGGCAACGGACGGAGGGAGGGACGGAGAGAAGGACAAAGGGAGTAATTGTCTCGAGGAACCATTGCTGGGGCTCCACCGAGGTCCGAGGGAAATGAAGAGTGAGAGACGAAGACTGGTGGAAAGGAAGGCCAGGGGAGAAACCAGAAGGCCAAGAAGGACGGCGGTGGCGATGGCGGTGGCGACGTCGGCTCCAAGCCGTTGGAAACCCGAGCCGATGCATGACAAACGGCAGCCTGAAGACCGTGTTAATGGCCGCTATTAGCCTAAGCGTTAACAGTGGTGGTTCTTACGACTGCTGTGCTGGTTGCTATTTCCGAATGTGTTGCTATTGTTGTTCTCTTTGTAGTTATGTTAGCACGGCCTGCCCCTGTAGCCGTTCGTTACATAACTCCGCTCGCGCCCCATGCGACCTCCGTCCTTTCGCTGATTCTCTGTATGTAGGTTTAATTTTTGGCGCCAATTGATTTTCGCCAGCACGTCGTTGTTGCTGTTGGCGTCGTTGTCGGCGTCGGCGTCGAGTGACGGCCGAGCCAGGGGCGGGTCCCACGGCATCCCGGGCCTGGGTGGAGGACGTCGGTCGGAGGGCGGCCGGGGCGCGTCGGCGACCTTAGATTCGTAATGCATGGGGCAATTAATGGAGTGGAGCCGGATGGAGGGGAGTCGAGTGGTTGCGTGTGATGATGTATGCCGGAAGAGGAAGCGCCGGGGGAAGCGGAAGAGCCGGGGAGTTGGAAAAAACCCCACCACACACACGCACAAAGTACGGCAAAGAGTGCGGAGGCCAAGTGGAAACGACTTCGCCTGCGAAGGTCCCTGCAATCGGTCGGTAATTGCGAAGAGCTAAAAATAGACCGTCAGGGCGGAAGGGAAACAAAGGAATTCGAGTTTCTCCGGAAATCGAGTTCGGCTCAGGTCTGCGGTCGGAGGCGAACGAACTCACGGCCGATGGGAGGAATCCGCAGGAAATTTTATTTCTGACCACGAGAAACAAACGACTCGAAGTCTTCGGGCAAATGCTGAACTCTTACTTGATCGTCAAATGTACGAAAATAGGAAAAATATCAAACTGCAACAATTTTTATAAGATATTCTCAATACGTTCCTCTTTTCACAATCACCAGTCTGGATCGGAATGAACAATTTTTTGATCATTTTTAAGAAATTGTCTGTTCATATATCAGAATAAAAAAAGCAGCTTTTTAACAATTTTGATAGATCACTTTCGAATAGAATGACGTAATGTTTAAATAGCTCTAAATTAATGTATACAAAAAAACAAAAACAAACAAGAACTATTTTCAGATATGCCAATAATTTTAAAAGGCATTTTTTGTAAAATATTTCTGTAGGTATATTTTAAGGTGTGTTTTTAAAATTTTACATAATATTGGCTCGAACATTTTTCTGAATAGATCCAATCATTTGTTGATTTATGGCAGAATAATTCGTCCATGACAACTGACAATTATCCATGGCAATTAAAACGACATGGGACACACATTTAAAAAAAAATAAAAACCATATAAGAATCGTTTGTAGATCCATTGCAGACCTCGTGGAGGTCGTTGGGAATGTGAATCGGAAATCACGCCATGCGGCGCCAGCCAAACCAAACCTCGTAATTAGCTACTGTAGGGGAGCGAGCAGAAAATAATTCCGTTTCCTGCGGAATTCTTCGAGGCAAAAGTAGTTCTCTCTCATTAGAACTAAATCTGGATTTTTACACATTTCACTTAAGCTAGGGTTTGAAGAGAAAATGTAGGCAAATGAGGTAATCGAGGGCGAAAAGAAATTCAAATAATAATGAATATAAAAAGGGATGGAAATTTACACTTAATCTAGCAAACGATGGAAATTTATATATTTAAAACAGTCCAAAATGAGAAAAATTTACATTTGAACGTACCAAAAATGTATGCAATTTACATTTAAACCAACCAAAGTTAGAAAAAATTGTGTTTTATACTATTTTTGTGAACGATTTTGATGTGAAAAATTAGTTGTTATTTTTTTATTTTATTCCTTCACTCATTAGCTTCATCTAGCGACAAAAATCAAAAGCTACGCAAAAAACAATCCATAGTTACATCATCTGAAAGCTGTCCTTCATGACGAACTGCTTCTGGCGGCTGCAAGTTGAAGGCATGGGAATCGAGTGAGAAACGGAGTATCCAAAAAATTGTGGAAATGCTTTTTTAATAATGTTTCGGGTGAATTGGGGATGAAGGAGTTGGGTGGAGCTGGCGGACCTTTTCTTCTTGTGCCGAATTTCCGCGGGCGACCGCACGTTCTGGGTGCCGTGCATCCTGCTGACGTCACGGACTCGCTCACGACCAAGGGGATCTCGACCAGAGGGATCAGGACCCGAAGGCTCAGGACCTGACGTCGCACTGCTCTCTCACCACCGACATCCACGGCTACATTTTTCACTAGTGCTTCGTGTTACTCTAGTCTTTAACGTTATTTTTTTGAAACTAATTCTTTCCGAGAATTCTTTTTGCTAGTTTTATTATTGCAATATTATTGGTGAATATTTTGTTCTATTGCTAATTCTTTAACGCTAATTTTTTGTCGCAAACTTTTTTATTCTTTCAATACCGACTTTTTATGCTATTTGTTAGCGCAAACCTTTTAATACCGATTTTTGAAAGCTCTTTTTTAACTCTATTTTGTGTAATTTCAATTTATTTATTGTTGCTTATCTTGCAAGCCTGCAAATGCTCGAGGGCGCGCAAATTATGACATTTAGCCACGTTTTGAGACGCGAGCTGCACTGAAGAATCGGGGCCTGGGTCTCGAGCGGAAGCCATGCATTCGCAGCCGTCGGACGCGGCAACAACAGCGTGAGAACAACAACAATGACAACAACAGCAATGCCTATACAACAACAACTGTCACGGCGAACCCCCGTGGGTGGGGCGAGGGCTCGAGGCGAGCTTCCGACGAGGGAAGGCGAGGGAAGGCGACCGCTTTAATTTAATTTCCGAGCTTGAGCCCGCCCTGCTGCCCGGCTGTGACGTCACCGCATTAGTTGGTGTTTGACACTGACTTTGAGCGGCCAGAAGAAGAAGAAGAAGAAGAGGAAGCGGCAGAGCGCCTTGACAGCTGGGAGACCGAGCCAAAGGAGAGCGACAGAGAGCAGAAGCGGACAGAGAAAGAAAGGCGGAAAAGCCTTGCGATGGTAGACATCGACCGCGGTTTAGACGAACCTTGGCAGAAGGTGAAATTTTGAAAAATCACTTTTTATTGCAAACAAAATTTCGAATTCATGTTCAAATGAAAAATATAATTCTTGTTTTTCTATATATTCTTTAAATATTAATGTGTGCAACCTAAAGAATTAACGAAAATCATCCACAGGTCTCTACGCTAAATATAATTGTCCAGATTTCTTTTCGATGTATGTTTCAAATACAAGTAAAATATAATTTTTTTTTTTTTTCAATGCTTTTCTTAATATTAATCTGTGCAACTCTCTGTATATAAATTTCTCATTATTGTGTTAAAAATACAAGTATTTTCTGCAAGTGAAAAATATTGTTCTCATTTCTTTAAACATCAATTTCTGTAATCTGAAAAAATAACGAAAATTCCATGCGAATGCTCTTCATAAAATTTGCCGGAATACATGAAATTCTGAACAATTCGAAGAAATACAAGGTTAATTTTTAAAATCTGATTAAAGAGATTTTTACACACACCCACTATAGATGAGGAATCGAAATTATTAGCCACAAAAGTAAAACGGTTTACTGAATTTCCCAAAATTCGAACTGCGATAATTCAGATTTAATGGCGAAAATTCGTGGTCGGAATTCAAATGCCAAAATACGTGCGACTCTGAGAAATTTCCAATTATTTACTCTGCTCCAGTTCGCATAATGAAAACAAGAACCGCGAATTAAAAATAATCCATGATTACAAACGATCAAGAATTAAAAATAATCAAAAATTACGAAAATAGTAAAGTATTAGGAAAAAATCAAGAATTATCAAATTGTTTAATAATACGAACATAATATTATTCGTTAATAAAATCCAAAATAACCCAGAATCAAGTAATATCAAGCATTTGCGCATTGCTTAGTAATATGAAAATATTATTATTCGAGGAAATTTATTGACTTCTGGAATTTTCTGCTGAGGAACTGAAATGTTCAAAAAAGACTTTTCCCCGTTCAAACATTTCAAAAAGAGTTCTATCTCCTTCAGAAATTGCTTTACTTCGTATTCGGATGCTTCCAGTTTCACGTGAGGGTGCTGCAGGGGTGGGGCATGTCTGTGTGTGTATGTGAGTGCGTGCGCGTGTGTGTGTGTTGGGGTGCGATCCGAGGTTTCAAAGACTTCCAGGCGCACTGCACAAAGGTTGATCGCTCGACAGCGAACAAATGGCCGTGTGTTCGCGCGTTCTCGGCGCTCATTAAAGTGTTCAATGGCTGATATTTTTATTGCCATTTTCTTGTTGTTGTTTATGTTGTTCTTGCTCTTGTTGTTGTTGCTGTTGATGTTCTTTTTGTTGCTGTTGTTCTTGTTGCTGTGGTTGTTGACGCGGTACAAGGTGCGCCCGCTGTTTAAAGACCACGCAACGGCAATGAAAACAAGCAGAAATTCCCAACACTCGGACCGACCACGGCGTCCACTTTTCTCTCACCTCACCTCTCACTCTCCCTCCCTCTCTCCCTCTCACTCCCGTTACTCACCGACTCCCTCTCACCCTACCTCAAACTTTCTCTCTCTCCCATCGACTTGAAATGTTCTCCCATGTCGCGACGACAATTGGAATATTTTTATCAGCGAGTATTTTTCTAATATTTTTTTCTATTTTTTTATTATTAAGCGAGTCGCCAATTGAAGCGCTGGCAGACGGAATTTTTACTACCATAGTTTCTAGCGGCAAATGCGAAATGGGGATGATTTTAATGTGTTTTTCTTAATTTTAAAACAACATCTTCACTTTCAAATTTGATTTCACCCTAAAATATGGTTTAGAACAAATATTGCTAAATACATAATGATCCAAAAATACATTGTTTTTGCTCTAAAACATTGTCTTAAAATATTATTTTCACCCAAAAAACTTTGTTTTCACACCAAAATAATATTTTCACTTTCATGTATATCTTGCTTTGAAATATTTTTTCGCACTAAATTATAATTATAATTGCTCGAAGTTAAGTTCGTTCTTCAAATTAATTTCTCTGAATTATCACTCACAATTTGGAAAATTGTTTTGGAAAAATTTTGGAAAGTGCGCACTCAAATTTTTTCATTCACTTATTTTCATTTAATTTTTTTTTTTTCATATCGAAATAAAAACTTCAATTACATGTGTTTTTCTCTCACTTTAAAATTTTACTTGCATTTTGAAATATGATTTTCAATTTTAAAAATTATTTTCACCTCAAATAAATGTTTTCATACCAAATAAGATTATTACATTAAAATACTAGTTTAACTTGGCAACATTATTGTAAATAGAAAACATTATTTCCAATCGAAAATAAAGTCATTAGTTTAAAAACTGATATCACGTTAATATGAAAATCTCACTTTACCATTTCATTTTCACTATTTTACAACACAATTTCACACTATTTTACAACACAAAATTACCATTAACATATTTTAGTCACACAAAAACTAATTTTGCACTCTCAATTATATTCACTTAAAATATTATTCCACAAACAAACAAGCAAAATATGTTGAATTTCAAACCATGTATTTTCACTGTGAAACGATATTTTCACTTAACTCAATATTTTTCATTCAAAAACATACGCACACGATGCAACTAAATTATCATATTTACATAAGACAGATACGGAAACAACATTTTATTTGATCTTCTGTAAATTTGAAAAGATTCCTTCCGTATTTTCTATGGCGAGAGGAAGACAAAGTAAACAGAAGTAAAACCAACCAGGTACACGGGTGGGAACGGAATATAAGGGTAGTATACAGGACATGGTAAAAGCCAATACATATACTATTTACAATACACTAACGACTACACCGAGGCTTTCGCGACTGCACGAAATGTCGAACTCTGAGGGTGAAGAGAGGATCGATCTGGCACCAGTGGCAACATAATACAATCGATTGGCCCAGCACTTTGACTTCGGCATGCATGGCGATCAAGTGAGGGGAAGTAGGATATCAATCGATTCATGGGACGAACTACACAAAGAATGTATATATATATATATAAATGTTTATGTATGTGTGATGGTAGGGAAGTAAACTAAAAGCAACCCAACTTTACCTAGGAGCTTGCGTTAAGCTACCGTGCGCCGAGATGTAGGCCATGCATGCAATCCATTTACAGGCAAATATGTATATCGAAATATGTATATCACAAATACACACACGCAAGCACAACGATGACTTGTGGTACTTCCAACCACGAAGCCTGGATCGAGCCAGGACTCGCGATCCGTTGCCGTTCTACGATATCAAATTTATTTATTTACAGCTCTTCAAAGCTCTGCGGAAGATCTAGATCTGGGAATTATATAAATTTCACTTGAGCACTTGCGACTTTCTCTTTGGCTAACTCGACTCTTTCTTTACTCTCTGGACTTTCTCTTCTCCGCTGACTTTCTCTTATCTCCTCGATGTGGGAGGAAGGAAAATACCTTCAAGAGACACACGAGACACTCGCATTTTTTATGCCACTGAATTCGATATTTTCCTATTTATCTTCACCTTCACACTTTTTGATTTTCATTCCATTTATTTTTCATTCGGTATTTTTTCATAAATATCTTTTATTTATTTTTTGCTTTTTTATCAATTTTGGGTGCTGCGAGCTGGGGCTGAGCCCGCTGATGGGGAGAACCCGGGCGATGACGTCGACGTGACGTGGCTGTGCAGGTGCCGAAGACGACGGTGTCGATGCTGCTGTCGATCTTGATGTCGATGTCGATGTTGTTGTCGATCTTGATGTCGATGTTGAGGGGGATCTCGCTGCTGTTGTTGTGGCCGATGGACAGCACTGAAAGACACCTCGTTTCCGACAACTCAAGTACAAGAACGAAAGCGACGAACTCCACGCGCTGAAACACGAAACGCCGGCCAGTGTTTTTTACGCTGCTCCGTCGGGCACTCAACTGAATTCGGATTTATTTTCCGCCGATCGTCCACGGATCTCTCAATACTCGCGCGCACACACACACGCACACACCTCTTTGAGAAAGAACAAACATTCCCACACACGCGAAACACATTCGGTCACCTCATAACGAACGAAATATTTCTAAATATTCCAAAATCTGAGAGGTGGAAGAGGAACATTTTGAGAGGTGGGAAAAGAAAATCTCGAGAAGTGGAAAAGAAAATCTCGAGAAGAGGAAAAAGAAAATTTTGAGTTGTAGAAGAGACAAGTGAAGAAGTGAAAAGAATTCTTGAGAATTGGAAAAAAATCTTGGGAAGATGAAAACAAAAATGTATTATTTTCGGCAGAAATCTTTCCTAAGGAGAATCTCAGCTCTTGTTCTCTCCTCGTCTTTGTCGCTCTCTCTCTCTCTCTCGCTCTCTCTCTCTCTCTCTGTCGGCCGACCGACCGACGGCAGCGAAGTCATAATTTCTTTTGAACTAAATTTAGCCACAATTAAAGCGCTAATAAGAGATCGCCGTATTAATTGGTGATAAATTATTTCTTAATTTTTAATTGTACTCCTGCTTTTTTTTCCCTCACTCGTTTACGGCCAAGAATTTTCCGCCCCCTCCCTCCATTCGAGATCGTCTGGCCAGAAGAGGCTTCTCGAGGGCCTGTGGCGGCCAGCCGAGATCGCTCGGTGTCGATCAGAGAATCCGGTCGAGACAAAAGCCACCCGAAGGCATCTCGATTCATGGACACCGAGCCTGAAGCTGTTGCTCTCGAATCTATTTACGAATTGCACGAATCGCTTCAACGAGGCGACGAACGAGGCGCGAACGAAGACCTGAAGGAAAAAAAGCGTTCACAGAAACTGAGTGTTTATTTTTACTTCGGCTGACAATCGGCGACAAATGAATTTTTCAGACGCGTCTCGACAATCGCCCCAATCTCGACCAAACTCGACCACGTCACGTGCCGCCGGCGCCCAGACGGCGTCTGGGAGGTTGCGAGGTTCGCATTAATCGGGTCGGATCGATCGAGGATTTATTGCGGGAACCAGCCGCGATCGGGGCGGGGGATCGCGCGTCCCAGGTCAAGGTCAAGGTGGGGGTGAAGAAAATTCCGTCGACACAGTGGTCACAGGCAGCCGCCGGCCACAACTTGTTTACATGGCACGATCTCGGGCGGGAACACGGCGGAAGACGGGGGGAGGCGAAGGCAGGCGAGGACCGAAGTGCGGACAAGGGCGAAGACGGGGGAGGCGAAGGCAGAGGCAGATACAGAGGCAGAAGTGAGGACGAAGCCAGAGACAGAGGTGGAGACGAAGACGCAGCGGGAGGCGCCGCCAGTGACGAAGGCAGCAGACCGAAGAACCGCAGACGCGGCCGACTCAAGAACGTCCGGGGCGACGACGACGTCTCGCCGACGATGGGGGGCAAGGTTGGGGCGGGCCCCTGGCAGACGA